>JXSR01S030412.1:1084-12169 GCA_000969725.1 Ophiothrix spiculata | reverse complement strand
AAAAAGGCGGCTAAATAAAAAAAAAATAGGTCTGCAGATGCAATTATCTGATTTTCGCCTTCCAATACACCATTTGATGGAACATAAATTCAAGAGAAGCAAATTATTACTTTTTACATAATCTAATGATAAAATTTAATAAACTTCAAAAAAGTTGTTAGCCCAATTAGCATATGCCTAACTTTTTAACAATAGTTTCCGGGCATAATGTGATGGCGCTATTTCAAATTTAGGTTGGACAATCATCAGACGAACAAACTATAGAAGTTTACAATGACACGAGAAGGGGAAAGGGGAAAATGTTATTTTGCACTAGACTTCCTTTTTTATTCTTGTCCCTACATGTATATTAAAATGTCTTTAATTTAAAGTGATAAGTTGCCCTAGGATCACATCACAAGCCGACTTGGCCTACTCCAGGGTCCGGCCTGTTTTTAGCCTGTAATAGGAATCGCAGTCCCCTGACTGAAGTTAACAACTCTCACGCAACATTAATTTCACACTTTAGTCCGTTATGGTCTATTTTTGAAGGCGGACTTTGATTCCAGGGGACCTTAATTACTTTTACAGCTGTTTTAGGTATGTATTTCTTGAAAGTAAAATACCAGGTGTTTTTCAACTAAAATCGTCAGGAAAATGTTGCAAAATTGTGACACTAATCACCCAATAAGTCAGGCCTGCATGAAGTATTTCTGTCATGACCATGAACTGAATTATTCAAAACTTGTATGTGATGTCCAGCAATACAAATTCGGGCTATATAAAGGTTTTTTTAAGAACAGAAATAATTTAAAAAAAAAGATAAATAATAAAATTTACATGAATAAAAGAGAGTAACTTTCATCTTTCAAACTTAGATATGTTAGACTTAACTGATTTATATTTCTTTACTATTTTATGACTTGTTATTTATTTATTTGTTATTTATTTATTTATTTACTTACTTATTTATTTATTCTGGCTAGATGCTCTATGGCTCAAATGCAGCCGTAAAGGCGTCGCATGAAGCAAGATATAGGATAAAGTTGGCTAAATCATTAAGTTATTTGATATTAGTAAGTGACTCATTAATTTTTTATCATATTTTCCAATCTCGACAATATTCATTATCAGCTTGTTAACAATCAAATTAGGAAGTTCAAGTAAATCCGTCGGTATTGATTTCATGTATAAGTCCTTCATTAAAATGCTGATCTGTAATGAATCTGGGTATGTCTTGTAAATGGGCAATAATTAGGACGTCCGACAGAAGATAATGGGCTGTGATATGGGCGTGGTGTACCCCTTGTTAAGATGGTTTAGTTGTGCGGCCTATGCAGAGATTAGGGTGTCATGTAGGGTACTGTGTCGCCCGGCTGGGTTGTCGTGACGAAAACGTGCCTTTGACACGTTTTATTCAGCAAGTGCGCTGCATGTATCTGCGTAACACGCATGATACTGCGCCATAGGTGATCTGCATCAGGTGCAATTTTCAAATAATTATATATAGTTTCCTTTCATATCTCAGAATGAATAGAGTTTTTTTTTTATAATATCATGAAAAAATCTTACGGGGTGATTAACAAATCAAAAATGTACTTACCATGCTAAGCTAGTTCTAAAACTGTCACCTGTCTAAAACTATCTTTTGCCAATACCACGACTGTCACCTCAAAAAAAAAAACACCGCGAAATATGGTAAAAGCAACTTCAAGTTGCCTTATAGCTTAGTCATGGCCTGTCAATAGTAGGTAATTTCATATAAATAATAATTTTATGAGTGTTTATATCATGAAAATCTTACTGGGTGATTAACAAATCAAAAAGGCGGCTAAATAAAAAAAAAATAGGTCTGCAGATGCAATTATCTGATTTTCGCCTTCCAATACACCATTTGATGGAACATAAATTCAAGATTTCCGTAGTACATATTGCGTCCCCAGGAAAGGTCATCGTGCGGACAGCGCACTTAGTAACATGATACGAACCACCACGTATGTGATAGGGAATTCCTTCTGCTAGACGCAGTGACATGATACGAACCACCATGTATGTGATAGGGAATTCCAGTGACATGATAAGAACCACCATGTATGTGATAGGGAATTCCCTCTGCTAGACGCAGTGACATGATACGAACCACCATGTATGTGATAGGGAATTCCTTCTGCTAGACGCAGTGACATGATACGAACCACCATGTATGTGATAGGGAATTCCCTCTGCTAGACGCAGTGATATGATACGAACCACCATGTATGTGATAGAGAATTCCCTCTGCTAGACGCAGTGACATGATACGAACCACCACGTATGTGATAGGGAATTCCTTCTGCTAGACGCAGTGACATGATACGAACCACCATGTATGTGATAGGGAATTTCTTCTGCTAGACGCAGTGACTCGACACGATACGAACCACCATATATGTGATAGGGAATTCCCTCTGCTAGACGCAGTGACATGATACGAACCACCAAGTATGTGATAGGGAATTCCCTCTGCTAGACGCAGTGACATGATACGAACCACCAAGTATGTGATAGGGAATTCCCTCTGCTAGACGCAGTGACATGATACGAACCACCAAGTATGTGATAGGGAATTCCCTCTGCTAGACGCAGTGACATGATACGAACCACCACGTATGTGATAGGGAATTCCTTCTGCTAGACGCAGTGACATGATACGAACCACCATGTATGTGATAGGGAATTCCCTCTGCTAGACGCAGTGACATGATACGAACCACCATGTATGTGATAGGGAATTCCCTCTGCTAGACGCAGTGACATGATACGAACCACCACGTATGTGATAGGGAATTCCTTCTGCTAGACGCAGTGACATGATACGAACCACCATGTATGTGATAGGGAATTTCTTCTGCTAGACGCAGTGACTCGACACGATACGAACCACCATATATGTGATAGGGAATTCCCTCTGCTAGACGCAGTGCACTGTTCTTGTTGTGGCTCTTTCTGGGCTGCCCATATGAAGATAAGAATTGGGTAATTTATGTCAAAATCAAGTTTGTATTTGGAGTATTTTAATGAACACTACGAAATATTCCTTTGCTGGATTGGCAATGACTTAAAACCTGTTTATTGCGTTCAATTAAAAGAATTAACTGGTATCACGTCGTCACAACATGTCTTGTAGCGAGGGTATTATCAACAAGTTAAAATTCCTTGGTTGATTTTAAAAATAAATTATAAGCACGGAATTTCTGATGAAATTGAAAATATGAAGTTTATAGTACCTATCTCTACCCCAAGGCCCACACTTTAAATACTTCCCGGTGTTTCGACCAGCGTGATCGAAAACCTAAGGCAACAATTTGCTCCCGGACATGGACACCAGTTGATATAGAAGATGTTTTGTTGCAGCATAAGGGGTCCTCCGCATCATGTCCAGTACGATCAGATAACATCATCGTCACAGTTTCCACATCTGCAGTCTAGACTTACTGACTAGTGCAAGTTTATACAAGTGTTCAACTCAGGGTTTGGGGTTGTTTAGCAAGAAAAACCAAAGGAATTTATATGAAAGTCTAGTCTTACGGGACCTTGAGCTTTCTGTGTTGCTCTCTACATGAAGACATCTGATGATAATCAAGAGACTACGAAGAAAATTATTACTTGACATGATATAATGATAAATAAACTTCAAAAAGTTTTTAGCCAGATTGGAATATGCCTAACTTTTTGACAATAGTTTCCGGGCATATATGATGGCGCTATTTCACATTTAGGTTGGACAATCATCAGACAAACAAACTACACATATACTAGAAGTTAACAATGACACGAGAGGGGAAAGAGAAAGAAAGGGGCCCGGAAAATGTTATTTTGCACTAGTCTTACATTGTTATTATTTTCCCTACATGTATTTTAAAACGTATGTAATTTAAAGTGATAACTTGCTGGCCTGTTTTTAGGTTTCAGTGTAACATATAGGAATCACAGTCCCCTGATCTTACTGTCCGTAAAGCATAGGCTAACAACTCTCACGCAACATTAGTTTCACGTTTTATTCCGTTATGGTCTATAGAAGGCGGACTTTGATTCCATGGGACCTTAATTACTTTTACAGCGGTTTTAGGTATTTCTTGGAAGTAAACTGCAGGTGATTTTCAACTAAAATCGTCAGGAGAATATTGCAAAAAGTTGTGAGACTAATCACCCAATAAGTACATCAAAGTGCAGTATTGTATCTATTGATAGAATTGCGCCGTTCTTGAAAAAAAATGAATGAAGTATTGCCATTGAATGGGCTAATTTTCACTCAATATTTGTGTCATGACAGTGAACTGAATTATTCAAAACGTAATGCAGCAATACCAATGAACATCATGTTGGAATTATAAAGGTTTTTTTTTTTTTAATTAAGAACAGAAATAATAAAAAAAGATAAATAATAAAATTTACATAAAAGCAGTATACTATAAGATTTTGATCCAAAATGGTTTATAGTTAAAACAACATAAGATGTAGGAATGTGACATTGTAAAAGAGTTTTCAAGTGTATTTTGTCGTAAAGAATGGTTTTGCATGCCACCACAAAATGGATAAAAAGCACATGTATGCTTTCCTATACTAATATATGGAAAAAGTAAGCATATTTGAGCCAAATCGTTTGCAGGGCATGGGGTATTCATATCTACCAAAAACAAACCAAATAAGCCAAAAAAATCAAAAGTCATGGCTAACAGGGGGCGCTTCATTTTTAACACTCTATAGTATTGCTTTAATAAAAGATAATAACTTTTATCTTTATAACTTAAACTTATATTTGTTAAAACTTTTTTACATTTTGTTTATGCATTTTTATTTATTTATTTATTTATTTTTTTTTTATCATTTATTCTGGCTAAATGCTCTATGGTTCAAATGCAGCCGTAAAGGTGTCGCATGAAGCAAGTTATAGGATAAAGTCGGCTAAATCATACTCGGCCTATATCATCAAGTAATTTAATATAAGTAAGTGACTCATTAATTTTTTATCATATTTTCCAATCTCGACAACACTCATTATCAGCTTGTTAACAATCAAATTAGGAAGTTCAAGTAAATCCGTCGGTATTGATTTCATGTATAAGTCCTTCATTAAAATGCTGATAATAGGTGTGTTTCCACGACGGGTTCACTTTCGAAAGGTTCTCACTTTCGAAAGTGAACTCACAGGTGAGTAACCGTGGAAACGCACTCGTAGGTAATCACCTTCGAAAGGAACATACCTCAACTGCGAGTTTTCAACTACAAGAAATCTTATGGTTGACTTGCAGTTGACGGCTTACCTTCGAAAGTGAAATCCCGTGGAAACAACTCGCAGTTGACAACTTGCAGTTGAACACGACCTTGAAACAAAAGCCATACCAAAACCTACAAGCAAGCACTATCTCGCTTTAATAGTGTATTACAACGGAACTTATTGATGATTTTGGACCGTTTCCGCCATATTTATTTAATTGAGTAACATGTCATCAGTATATAGGCCTTATAGTATACGTTGGTATGCCCAGGCTGATCATTGCAACTCATTCAAAATGATAACAGTTACTGCTTTTCAAAAGAAAATATGTTCATTTATATTTATATATAAGCACAACATTTATCGGCGTCTTTCATAATATACATTGACATTATTTTGACACTTTGCTTAAAATCTAATTTCATATAGCATGGTCTTAATTGTTGCTAAAGTTCAAACCCTATAACACAACATTTCCTAGTGTGGCCATCATTATTATAGGCCTATTTCTGAACAACAGCCCGATTTATGTACCTTTGCAGTATTTTGGTTTCAGGTCAAATAACGTCACTCATTTCAACAGTACTATTTATTACTGGTATAAACTGTGTATTCAACTTCGAAAGAGAGTTCCTTTCAAAGTTGAAAGTTATCGTGGAGACGGCCGCTTATAGTTGAGGGGATTAGTATTCCTTTCGAAAGTGTGTACCTTTTGAAACAGAACTCGTCGTGGAAACATACCTAATAATATCACTTGTCGACATGATCTGTAATGAATCTGGGTATGTCTTGTAAATGGGCAATAATTAGTCCGACAGAAAATAATGGGCTGTGATATGGGCGTGGTGTACCCCTTGTTAAGATGGTTTAGTTGCGCGGCTTAAGTTATGCAGAGATTAGGGTGTTGCCCGGCTGGGTTGTCGTGACGCAAACGTGCCTTTGACACGTTTTATTCAGCAAGTGCGCTGCATGTATCTGCGTAACACGCATGATGCTGCGCCATAGGTGATCTGTATCAGGTGCAATTTGCAAGTATCATGCACTCTAAAAATTATTTTACTCTTTATCGAGTAAAAAGGTCACAGCTCATTGTTGAGTAAAATCTTACTCGGTTAAGTCAATATTACTCAATGTTGAGCACATCTTACTCAACGTTGAGCAAAGTTTACCCAACGTTGAGCAAAGTTTACCCAACGTTGAGTAAAGTTTATACAACCGTTGAGTAAGATTTTACTAAACAAAATGAGCTGTGACCAACAAGAGTAAGATAATTTTAAGAGTGTGCGTATTTATAGTTTCCTTCCATTATCCATATCGCCAGAATGAAAAGATTTTTTTTTTATAAAGGTCAGTGACCTTATAACCAATGCCAGCACAACATTTTTACACGGCGGTGTACACGGTGTTTGCAAGCGCAAACCGGTGTGAAAAGAATCTTAGTCCCCCTGAAATGGTAGTCCGCCATAGACCATAACGGAGTAAAGCGTGAAACTAATGTTGGGTTAGAGTTGCTATAGCCTATACTTTACTGTATAGCAGTACTGCTGTATAGGCATACAAGCAGGGGCGTAGCGAGAGTGACTGGCGCCCGGAGCAAAGAGTGAAAATGGCAAAATGTATATACACCAAAAAAATCAAACAGCTTTGAAAAACTCCTCTTTTATGGCGAAATGGGTAATTGCTGTTATAATTTGCCTAAATTTTTTTCAGCGCACGGAGTGCGGAAAAAATTGTGAGTTTTTGGCAATAACTTATTTGATTATTTAAGCTAAAAAAGCTGAAATTTTAAGGGCGCGCGGAGCGCGCAAAAAATCTAGGCAAAAATTGGCTAATTTCACCTTTTACTGCTGCCACTGCATGTTGGTCCAACTTATTATCATATTATCAGATTATTTTTCATGTAGTGACGATTTGGCGCCCCCTAGAGGTGGCGCCCGGGGGCCCCCCCCCCCCCCCCCCATAGCTACGCCACTGCATACAAGACGGCGGACTTACATATTCCTGCTACACCGGTGTGAAAAGAATCTTAGTCCCCCTGAAATGGTAGTCCGCCTAAGCCCTTCCATAGACCATAACGGAGTAAAGCGTGAAACTAATGTTGCGTGAGAGTTGTTGTTAGCCTATAATACTTTACTGTACAACCCGGACAATAAGAACTTGCTACACCGGGATGAAAATAAGCAGTCAAATATAAATGAAACGGGTGCATGGCCCGCGCATCGACAAGCTGGGGATATTCGGTAAGAACCCAGGCTCAAAAAATGAGGGGTCATTGGATGAGAGCTTGAATTTTGGCATTCGGTGAGAGAAAAATACAAAATATGAGGCTCAAAAAATAAGGGGTCAACATGATTTTTGGTATTGGATGAGCAAAATTTGGCATTCAGTGAGAGGAATTTGGCATTAGGTGAGAAAAAAATATGAAATCATGGTCTTTGGGTGAGAGCACATACTAAAATTAGGGTGACAGCGACGCTGAAAAAGGGGGTCTTTTGAGCCTTACCTATGCGTCGTCTAGTTCGTCTCCAGCATGGGACTGCACCCCCCCCCCCCCCTCCCGGGTGAAAAACAAGACATATATAGAAAAAATGATTTTGAAAGACCATACTAGTATTTCAGTAAAAAAAAAATCACACGGAATAGGCTACTAATGAAGGAGAGACATTTGGAGATAATAAATCAAAATGCGTACTTTTTCCCCTTTTACGTGGGTGAAACTGGGTACTGGGGATCTAATTAGACTAATAGGCCTATAGATTCCCCCGTTGAAAGCTGTTGAAATTCTTCTTTTTTTCACAAAGGATCTTGTGTCGTAGTAATAATGAGGAACATATTGCTGGATGTATCTGGGGACCGATTCAGATGACATCTTCATACAATGTTTGTATTTGTTTACTCCACCCTTTGGCACTTCAGTAAATAAAGTTGCACCCAAGTTCAAGTTGGCGCCAAATATGCAAGCTATATTTCATCAGGAATGCTCCTCCTCATCCCACCACCTTAATACAAAATTATACGTTGCAGTATAGTAAAAAAGAAGTCAACCTCAAAAACCTTTGTCACATGGAGAAAATTGAGTGGAGTACGGATAGGCCTATGAACCGTGATTTTATGAACAATTTTGTATTTCAGAGTTGCCTATAATAGGCCTATATGATACGTCACCATTAAATGAACATCCCGGGAGGAACATGCCAGACCGAGCCTCTGTGAAATGTCACGGTAGTCAATCGGACCAACTCCCGTGTGGCATTTTGTACTTCAGTGGTGTGTGTTAAAATATTTGGTTAAGTGAAGCCACGTGCTAGGATCAAATCAAGTTCAAAGAGATGTTCAATCAGTGTCAATCTATATGTGACCCGTCATATCGAAAGGTACCTTAAGGTCGCCAAAATCAAAATTGAATTTTTGGTCTCATCTGAAAGCTGAGATTTTAAGCTTTAAAATGACACCTTGAATTTGGTTATTGGATGTTCGGTTGCGAAGTTACACTCAAATTGGTAAAATCACGGGGCATCGGAAAACTATAGTTCTGAGAAAATCGAGTTTAAAGTTTTTGTACTTTGTAAATCTTGAATGGAGAGAGGATTTTAAGCTTGGTTTTTAATACATTTTTCTTATGTTTTGGATGTTGGAACCTGATTAATATGATAGAATACACTTCAATGATAAATTTCTGATGAAATTAGAAATTCGACCTTGGACGTGATTTTTGACTATATGCTTAGCTTCAATGGTCCGTATCTCGTAATGTACTATGCCGGTATTAAGGTACCTTTCGATATGACGATCCACATATATCAAAATGACCCCATAATGTTGAAAGTTATGAACATGACAGAGTACTAAAAAAAATGTAAAATATAATAGTCTAATATATAGGCCTACATAAAGGCCTACAGTCAGAATATATAAGTATTAACCCTAACCCCACTGAATCTCACAATATCCCATTCCACGAAGTTAAAGGGGCAATTCATGATCCCCTTTTCACCCTCAAGGTCACCTCTATCAAAATTGAGTTTTTTAGCTCATAAGAATCCTCAACTGGTTTATGTTACGATCCCAAAACCATTCTTTCATATGTGCTTGCATTTTCTAGAAAAGTGAGAAAATGTGTCATTTTCTAATTATTGTCGGGGCCCCGACAGTAATTACAACACAGCCTATGGGGGGTCTTCAAAATGCTAAAAAGCTTGTAACTTGGAAACGAATGGTCGGAATCAAGTGAAATTTTCAGTATATATTTATAGTGCACTCTTCTTTTTATTTAGCTGAAAAAGAAGTGAGGTTTTACTCACATTAAAATCATGAATTGCACCTTTAAGAAATTCGCCCAAGTCCAAATACGTCTTAGACCCGAGTTACCTATGATCACGAAATCGCTGCCATGGCAGCGCCTGCACAGTGGCTTGACATAGTGATAATTGGACCGGGAATCGGGGGGTCCCGGGTTCGAATCCAGGGGGGAATCCGTGATTTTTGACTTGCAAATTTCCGAGGAGATAGTTTTCAAACGAAGAAGTGGTCAAAAGTGTTAGGGTTAGGGTGATGCATTGTCAAATTCCAAGAAATAAAACTAATATCGTATGCTCAGGATATTTCCTGCTATCAACAGAAGTTACGCTTTATCAAACAGTTAGAGGCAAATTTGAGTGATCGATTTTTGACCTCATAGGCCTACTCATGACTGAAACAGGTATATTTTTGAATGATATAAAAGTTTATAGAATATTCAGATATTCTTTTATTTTTAATTATCTTTGTCGACAACGATAAATACTGCAGTTGAAATAAGTCTTTTTGACGGATTTACTATTTTAAATCTCAAAAAGGTTTTGTCATTTTATCTTAGTCTCTTAGATTTAAAAATGTAGTTGGATTTTTAATATTCAGGAGATTTCATGTAAACTCCAAATTTTGATTTATCTGCAATCTAGCATCAATAATTTACGTATAGAGAATATAGCCTCATACCCAAGATCAACAAAGAAAATAAAATTCAAATTTTTGACTTTTCTGAAAGTTTTGATCAAAATGTTCCCCGGGAATGTTCCCTATATCTGATATTTACTGTTATTTTCTTACATATGAAGTGTAAATCATCCACAAAATGAAATTTCGAAATTTTGTCCAATGTCCCTTTATGCATGTTACCAAATTATTTTATGTACCTACCTAGTCTTGGTTACCATGACTTAACAGTGATTTTTTTATAACGGACTATGTAAATTACAATAGCCAATGATAAAAGTTAATGACGGTCCGCAAGTCACAGCTCTGGGACTATCATTAGTAGTACCTACCCGGCCTACACCGCGGGACCCAATGAGAGGGGGGTGGGGTGGGGTGGGGGGTGGGGGGTCAAGTATTATAGGTCTACTAATCCTGCTTAACAAGCGAGTGACAAAAAAAGGTATTAAAAAAACGTGCATTGAAGGAAATTTTTCTAGATAGCGACTCTGAATAACAATAATAATATAGAGATTTATTGAGCGCCTTTCCAAAGAGATCAAAGCACTTTACAATATACAAATATACAAATACAATTAGCAAGATAAATTTTACACATATAACAACAATCAAAGTATAAACACAATAAATGGCATGGTTGTAGAAGTACACAGTTAAAATATAACAACAATGGGTTTGAATATTATACAATCTTAAAAAACGCTTATTTCAACATGCACCAGAGTTAAAAATCACTGCATATAATGGACTTTGAAAAATTGATTTATACATCAGAAGAACAATTTCAGTTGTCCAATTTTGATTTCATTGGCTTTTAACTAACAAGATGATCACTGAGGATTGCAATACTCATTGGGGTCAATGGGGCACCGGGG
>JXSR01S030411.1:3627-13791 GCA_000969725.1 Ophiothrix spiculata | reverse complement strand
TCTGAGGACAAAAGGGTGTATCAGTTGACACCTTTTAAGGTATCAAAAACAGCCATTTTAGCTCATTTTCAAGAAATAGGGTACTTTTTCAAACCTTAATATTAAAACTATAATGGTAAATTCCTGATTTTGGGTGTGAATGTATGAAAAAGGGTATATTATGGCTTCAGAACCAATCACCCTGTAGGGGGTGTTTAAAAAAAACTGTGGTCATGCTATGCCTGTAACATTATATTTGAGTGATACCCCCCCCCCCCCTGGAGAAATGTCAACATATTGAGCCCACAACTTAAAATTTCACTGTTGATATACCATAAAAACCCAAGTTGGGAATAAAAATTTAAGAACATTAAAAACCGCACTCTGCATTAAAGGTGTAGGTTCCCATCTTTCCATGTGTGTAATTTAGTTTTAACTTATTGACCTTGACCTCTGGAATACATATTGTTGAATTATAACCTCAGCTTGCTTCTTGTTTTCTCTCGAGAGGCAAAAGAAAGTATGTTACCCTGGGGGATGAGGCTGTTATGAAAATGCAAAAGAAATAGGAAATAGGTATACCAATAATTTTACATTTTATGCTATATCTCCAAAAGTATAAAGAATTTGGAGGTGAAATTTTGGATTTAGGGCGAAATCATAGTCGGCCTCCAAACAAAATTTTCGCTACCAAACATTTGTTCGTGGCGTCAAAATGACGAGTGACTCCAAACAAAATAACTTCAACACTGAGTTGAGACCAAATAAAATTTCGTACAAGATTGCACATGCTATTGAATTGCCATATACATTGGACCAAATGTTTGCTATCCGTTCATACTTTAAGTTCGATGGCAAATATTTGGTGACGTCACTACGAAATGTTTGGTAGGAAAAATTTTGTTTGGAGGCCGACTATGATTTGGGCCTTAGAATCAGAAAAATATGGGCTTTGATATGGTATCAAAAAATATACTACTTCCGGTTGAGCCCAGGGGGATGAGAATGTGATCAGTACCTACACCTTTAATTTCCAAGCCACTGGTGAGCTTTGAGACAAATCTTTTTTATTTGGCCTAATTTATCCTTATCATTTTTGTTTTTATCCTCCTGACTTGATGATTATGTCATAGTTGTGGATGACTGCATCATGTTGGCCTCTGATGTCTGTAGTGAAAACGGTTATCATTTGCCTTTAACTTCAGCATTCTTTTAAGGATTGTAATAAAACTTAGGCCATAGGCACAGCATGTAAACCCCTTTAATGATATCAAAGGTCATTATACCAAGGTTAAACTTAAACGTCATATGAGGAATTAAGGTGTCTGGTCCATGACAGATTGGCCCAAAGATTTCTAGTGAAAATCGGCATGAATGATATTTTATCGATGTAGAACCGATTTTTAAAATAAAAATTTGGGGTCACCGGACTCGTTTTGCATGAGAGCTGGTTTAAAAACAGCATTTTTGGAGGGTTTTTTTTTTTGGGGGGGGGGGGAATTAGTACAGGGGTCTATGGGAAATGTGGCAAAAGTGACATTATTTAGTGTTGATTCAAAAAATTTCCCCGAGCATTTTTGTTAATTTTTTCACAAAAGTTGCGCACAAGTATGTTCTTTCAAATAAAATAATAAAAATTGGGGGTCACCGACTTAATTTTCCAGAAAATTATTAAAATATGGCAATTTTTAGCTTCAAAACACTACTCAGAGTAAATGCGTATTGCGACACTTACCAACTCGGACACTAGCGCGTACTGGTACGTGTGGACGGCGCGTGGACCAGACACCTTAAGTTATACGGTTGGTCAGCAAATCTGTATACTTTTTTTAATAAGGCTTGGACACGAACGTCCATGAATAGAGGCACCGAATGACCCCCTTTTAATTTTTCACTGGTTACTCCCACTGAATGACCCCAATTTTCAACAGGCACTCTTTCTGAATAACCCCAATTTTCTGAAGAAAACTCTCTCACTGAATGACCCTTGTTTTCATAAATAAGTGCCTATTACCATGTATTTTCTGATGATTTTTGCTCTATGTGAGTGTTAACACCTGTGGATCATACTAATAGGTTTTAATACCCCAAGGATAATTATTTCATGGTTTTCATAGTTGTTCAAAGACCTCAAGTTTTGCGATAAAATTTAGCGCCTCACTTAATGACCCACTTTTTCAATGCAATGAGATCCTCGCCAACAGACCCCTATTCCTCACCGAAAGACCCCCTTTTTTTCTTTTTTAGCCTGTCACCCAAAGACCCCCTCTTCTGAGGTCCTTGCTGCACACCCCTGTCACTTTTAAATTCAAGTCTTTGCAGTAATTATAGTTCATCTCTCTTCGAAGACTGAAGACCAGCAGTAATAGAGGTAGACATGGTTACCAGTCGGAAGAACCTACCAGATACTCAGTAAAATGTCACAAGAAATGTAAGTACCAGCTGTGTCCCAAAATTATAGAAAAAATATAGAAAAATGGTTGTGTGCTTAAATGGTTACATATTATAGAAAAATGGTCGTGTGCTTAAATGGTTACATATTATAGAAAAATGGTCGTGTGCTTAAATGGTTACATATGGGAAATATGGTTTTGTGCTTAAATGGTTACATATAGAAAAATGGTTAGGTGCTTAAATTGTTACATTTAGAAATATGGTTGTGTGCTTAAATGGTTACATATAGAAAATGGTTGCGTGCTTAAATGGTTACATATAGAAAAATGGTTGTGTGCTTAAATGGTTACATATAGAAAAATGGCTGTGTGCTTAAATTACATGTAGAAAAATGGCTGTGTGCTTAAATTGTTACATATAGAAAATGGTTAGGTGCTTAAATTGTTACATTTAGAAATATGGTTGTGTGCTTAAATGGTTACATATAGAAAATGGTTGCGTGCTTAAATGGTTACATATAGAAAAATGGTTGTGTGCTTAAATGGTTACATATAGAAAAATGGCTGTGTGCTTAAATTACATGTAGAAAAATGGCTGTGTGCTTAAATTGTTACATATAGAAAATGGTTAGGTGCTTAAATTGTTACATTTAGAAATATGGTTGTGTGCTTAAATGGTTACATATAGAAAATGGTTGCGTGCTTAAATGGTTACATATAGAAAAATGGTCGTGTGCTTAAATGGTTACATATAGAAAAATGGCTGTGTGCTTAAATTGTTACATGTAGAAAAATGGCTGTGTGCTTAAATTGTTACATATAGAAAAATTGCCGTGTGCTTAAATGGTTACATAGAGATGGTCATTTGCAAAAATAGTTACATATAGAAAAATTGTCATATAGAAAAATGGTCAAAAGAAAATGGTTATATGTAGAAAAATGGTTGTATGCAAAAACTATAGCAGTTGAAGCAAACAAACTTTGCCGCAATTATAACATTTAATACAGCATTATTAATTTTGTAGCTATCAACATAGTTACCTATGTCCGACCAGAAATGCATTAATTCAACATACAACGAAATAGTAATAGGCTACAGGGTGAACATGTTGGTGTTGTAAATTATGTGTGTTTAGTGTAATTTGAATGTGCAAGTTATCAATCCCCTACTGATCTGTCCATGGTCAGATTAAATTTGCTCATGTTTCTTCTTTTCCCAGAACAGTTATCATTGGGCAAGTTTTATCCCTCATGAACCAACCTGGGTGAGCAAACAATTACTATGGATCTAGCACCAATCAAGTTAAGACTCGGAGAGGAATGGACCATTGAAATCAATGAGGATCATTAAAGCAAGCACGTAAGGGAACCATGACGGAGGAAGATTCTCTAACAATTTGAAAAAAATGATGTGAGTTTTGTATAATAGTTATTTTTTTATGGGGTATTTACTTTCAACAGACATTTTTTCTCATAACTCCTATCATTGTTGCCCTTTACAGGAGGTCAATTATTTTCTATGGTACACTTGCTATTTCACAGAAAAATAGAGCCCTTATGTTATGCCATGTCAATTTTCAGCTGAAAATTAAATTAAATCTATTTGTTGTTGTTTTTCCTCTGACTATTTTTGCTCACCAAATTATTGCTCCCAGTTGTTCCATGTGCTCCCCCCCCCCCCTTATTTTGCCGTCCAGACACTGCCACCGTGTGCAACCATGTACATAACAAATATGCTTGTGCATCACCACACCAAAATATTTATGCCTCACCCATGGAACAGGCAGGTCTGGTTACGCCACTGAAAGTTGCCTCAATTTTTGTGTAGTAGCAGATGAAAAAAGTTCTAGGGTCCTCAATTACAGTAACCATTTCTCAAAAGCACGCAATACATACAGAATTTCAAAAACTGGAGCTTTATCAACTGCACTTAATTATCATGCAGTTCAGTGACATATTGGTAGAAGGTGACTAGTTTGACACCTGAAAACAAATGCACATTTTACGACCACTTTAAAGGTACAAGCCATGATCCCAAATTTTAAGTTCAACTTTCTTTTACATTGAAGCTTAAAATCAAGGGAAACAAAAATATAACTTTTAGAGTGCCATAGAGAAAAAAAATGTTCAAAATAATCTTCTCGAGAACTAATGGTGATTGAATTTGTTTGTTTTGATATAATGATTATTGTCTTTCCTTGAATCAAATAATTGTTATTGGTTTCATAACCATAATGAATCATGGCTAATATCTTTAAAGCTCTGAAGAATTTCCTATTTATTTCCTATTCCTCAGAAGAATTTCCTTATTTCCTATTTATAGGTACTTGCATGCTTACGGGGAAACCCCTATATATGGTACTGGTATATTCGTCGCAGAATGCAGGGGATTTTGTTCTGTCAACATTAGACTTGTGAATTGTGGAAGCTTGATGTTGTATTTAAGGTGTGGCCATAAATTTACAGGATAAAAAGGTAAGATGTCAATCAGGCATTAGATTTTCCTGCTTTTCAGCTGGTTCCAGCTTTATTTGCATGTTTGATGTCTAAATTTCCACAATTTTATTTATTTTCAGCCTGTTTTGAGTCATGTTTTTACCAATTTCACACGCTTTCCAATGTTTCCAGCTTTTTTCAAGAAGATGCAATCTCATGCCTGATAAATGAAATTAGAAAATGTATACAACAGTATATTTTCTTTAGACAGAGAAGCATGTTCAGTGGCAAAATACTCTTAATGTCTATATGTTATGATTTTTTTTCAAAGTGAAGAAGTGAAAAAGGGAATTTGAAAGAGCGCCTCAAGATAACATTGTGTGAATGGGTAAATGGTCCCCACTGAAATATTGGGAGTTAAAAAAATATGTCAATAACACAGCATGCCCCCTGCATGAAAGGCTTACAGGAAGACTGATAAAAAGTCAAGAATCTCAATTTCTGTGGGATAGAAAACAACTAGTGATATTAGTTTCAGTCCACTTATTAGGCTGCAAATATATTGAGTTATTAATGTTCAAACTTCTATGTTGCAAATTACTATTGCTTACCTGTAAGTGCTTCCGTAGTATCAACCAAGTCTTGATTGCTCTGGTTAAAATTCCTAGAAATGCTGGTGATGGACAACACTGAAATCAAAGATGTCAGATGACGTCATATCCCCAAATTTTGATCACCCCCTGGTGTTGCTTGGTGTGATTTTTCCCAGACATGATCTTATACCCATCGTTTATCTTTGTTCAGTCTTGGATTCTGGTTTTTTTTTTGTGTGTGTGTGTGTGTTTTTTTTTGATATCAATCAACAACATCAACCACACCCATCAATTTTCAACATAAAACATTTAATGTGAATATATGTTTTTTATTTTCACTTATCTTTGATCTATATAATAAATTCAAGAGAAATGTGTACAATCTGTCTAAATAAGGTAAATGGATGGATTCTCAACAATATAATTGAATACCAGAATGCAACACTGACCCAAGTCCACTTTTTATCCACACCGTAACTACCCCTATCACAAAATCAATGGACTTGTCAGTGTTGCATACATTATGTTGTTTTATTGTATGTATTAAAAGTAGTCCTGGCCAAATGTTCCTGGGAGATTTGGAGCTAATTAGTGTTAGGTTTAGGTTTTGTCTATGTGGCTTGGGAAATGTGCACAAATTAAAAAATCGGTAGTCTCATTTCAAATTTGTGGCTGAAAAGATGATTTAAGGAAAATTTCTGCGAAAATGAGCCAGAACATTTAGTATAAATACATTACAACAAAATATTTGGTCCAGATGGATCCCACCCCTTTTGCACATAAAACTTAATACATAAAACACATATGAATGCAACAACAACCCAAGTCCACTGTCTTAAGGGCACAGTTAACCCCTCATTTTCTGAAATATTGTATGCCTTGTAACTCAGCAACCGATAAGTAACCCCATATAAAAGTATACATTTCTAGAGGTGGATTTTCATGTAGAAGATGATGGTTAGGTCAGTTTTGGACCAAACTGCATGATTTTGGACCAAGGTCCAAAAAACCCTTGTTCTTGGACCACTATATTTACAAACAACCTAACTAAATTTTGAAAAAATAAAAGTTGGACCTCGGATGCTTTTTAGAATCTAGAAACACATGTCTAGGAACGCATTTCTCAAATTTTTGATTTTTACCTTACTTTTTGAAATATTGACAAAAATAGGCCTTAAATAGGCCAAAAATGACCAAAAAATCATTTTGGGCCAATTTTGGACCTATTTTTGGCAATATTTCAAAAAGTAAGTCAAAAATCAAAAATTTGAGAAATGCGTTCCTAGACATGTGTTTCTAGATTCTAAAAAGCAATTGAGGTCCAACTTTTATTTTTTCAAAATTAAGTTAGGTTGTTTACAAATTAATGGTCCAAGAACATGGGTTTTTTGGACCTTGGTCCAAAATCATACATGTTGGTCCAAAACTGACCTAACCATCATCTTCTACATGTAAATCCACATCTAGAAATGTATACTTTTATATGGATTTACTAATCGGTTGCTGAGTTACAAAGCATGAAATATTTCAGAAAATAAGGGGTTAACTGTGCCCTTAAATGACCCCCTGCATAGCATTTCAAGTGCCAATATTGTAGAAAAATCAGTTTTCATATGTGACCGTCCAGCTCAAAACAGCAGTAAATGCCAGTTCTTGTCATTTTCACTTTTTTACTCATTTGCAAAGACCATGCTTTAAGGATTAAAATGACACCTTAATGAACTTCACACGATTTCCAGAGGTCAAATTATGGTCCGTTAAAGGTTGTCAGGGAGTAAAACGTATAATTGAGATAAAAGCATTCAAAGATTAGTAAGCTGTATATTTTCTGTTGATCGACTTAAAAATATGCCAATTCATTTCACCTTTCCTATCATTTTCTTGAAATGAAACTTTGCTGGTATTTTGTAGTACGCACTAGGATTGTAAATATGTCAAAAAATCAATTTCGGCAAATTATGACCTTGACATGTATTTTCACTTGTAGCGCAAAATGAAGTTTCTGGCATTTACTGCTCATACAGGCTGGAAGGTCACATATGACAATTGGATTCATTACTCTACCCTGTGAGGTAAATTGACATAACTTAAACATCAGACACACTATGATTTTTTTTTTCTTAAAAACTACTCCAGTGGACTTTGGTCAGTGTTGCCGCTCCAATATTCAATTGTTTGTTTGTGTCAAACTATTTAGAATAATCTGTCTGAGATAATGGTTTACAGATTTTAAAGTGTAAATTTGGTTTATGGAATTGATGATTTTGATTTAAAACTTTTGCTAAATCATTATGATTAGAAACCATGAGATATTAAGTTGAAGAACTAGGAAATTGGTGCAGGACACAGGTTCTCCAAATTGTATTTAATGGGAAGTAATTCAGTAATATACATTGTATAGAGAATTTTTTATTTGTAACCGTAAAACTTCAAAGAAGGGTCCCTGAGGAAATTTTCATTGATATTTGGGCTCAAGTAATTAATTGTTTGATGTATTTGAATATTGGACATTGGCAGCATGTAAAATTATCTACAAGTGTTTGCAAGTTTGGTTGGATGAATAAAGGTGCACTTGATTAGAGTGTCACTTCACTTGAAAAATGTGTTTAATCGTTTCTTTGATTTAGTAGAGAAAAATATCTGTTACTTCCAACTTTTAATCTAATGTTTACCACTACTGCAGAAGCTCATAACTATAATACAGATTTGCTGGCAACTTTAAATACCTTACAATAAATTTGAATTAGCAAAGAAAGAATCAAATTTTTATTGGGATTGAGTAAAGATGTGGAACAATGTTCCTAATAAAATGATCAATTTTTGTAATATTTGGGGCCTAGGAAATCAAGCTTTATTTCCTTAATAGTCTGGCCACCATTTTCACTGATTTGTGTGTTCAAATATTGGTAGCTAGACTTGAAAACATTTTGTATTGGAATCATTATGCAAGACACATACAACATTATTAGATTTATTAAAATCTTGGAAAGGAGACAAATTTGTGGTTTAGCGGAACAGATCGGGACTCATAATCAGTAGGTCGTGAGTTCGAGCCCCGTCAGTGCCAACGAGTTATGCCCTTGGGCCATGCATTTAGTCTCCATTGCTTCGTCGACCCGAGAGTTATATGGGTTATAGGAATATAGTCGATTACCGCCGTCTAATGGTATATCGATACCAAGGACATTGTAAAAGGCAGCTGACTGTATTCTATTGGTAATGTAATAATTGTAATAAGCGCTTTGACCCGATGTTCAATTGGAAAAAGCGCTATAAAAGTGGTACAATTATTAATCTTAGCTTTTGCGTTCATATTGTTGATGGAAATTTTGTAAAATAGTTTGGTTGCAACAAAGTGGGTCTAACAAAAGTGACGACTGGAACCATTTAATGTTTGTGTGTTTGTTTGTTATTGAAATGTAAATTTTATTCAAATATATTATAACCATTTATGTCTGGAACTAAATAAACAGCCTTTGGCCCATTTTGCAGTCACATGTTGTTGTTTCACTTATACATTTGCTGAATGTAAATACTAATTTACTTCAAATGGGGGAAAGAATAAAGTATAATTCTGATATTTTGTCATTCTACACATTCACAAATACACAGATTTCATTGTTAAACTAACACAATGAAATTGTGAATAATTACATTATGAATTGCCTTAAAACTAATTCATACAGTAACCATAGAAACAAATGTTGTTATCAAACAATGTTTTATTGAATCGAGAAAAGTCGGTCATAATGCTGGTAAATTATGAAACCCATTATAGGCCCTACTCTTTTGTTCACAGGCAATCAATCAAAACACTGTCTACATTTTCACCTGCCAGTTGACATTTATGATTTCAGAATACTTAATGTGATACAATACTTGACATTTGTAGCACCCTACAATTTACTTCTTTTTATTTTTCACACAATGCTTTGTGACTTGTTGGAGATATAGGAAACAAGTTATATGTAGGTTTTGGGTTTTTCCATATCACGTCATATATGTATATGCCTACTCACATTTGCATAACAAAGTACTACCATATCCATGGTTGTATACAAGGGGTATTAAAAAGTTTTAATGTTACCCAGAAGAAATAGAGTCATGAACGTTATTTCATTACCAGATAGAAGGCATCTTTGCATAGTCAATGTGCAAAATAACACAATTCTTACATTTTTGTAGGGATCCTCTCTATTGAAAAAATCTGTTCTTATATTTCAATGAAAATCAACATTTCCAGGTAAGCCATATGTTTTATTACATCATTGTGACATCATTCATCAACCAATTGCCATAATTTTGGTATGAATTGAACATGCCTGAATTGAAAGAGGAGACCCTACCCTTTACTATGGTATCAAACAACTTAACTTTGATTTTGTCATTGAAAGACATTTACTGGCCCCTGTAATTCTTCAAAGGCAAGGACTTAATTACGCCATAGGTCTCAATTTCCATCATGCAGCTTATCGCTCATTCCAAAAAATCGGGTGCCAATAGCATGTTTTACGTTCTTTTGTCCACAAAAACCTTCCAGTGCCTTTATCTCTTCCAATACCGCAATTTTCAGGTAGGGCTTGTCAAAATCTACTTGGTCATATATGGTTTGTCATACTTTTAATGCCATTATGACTCTGATTTATGCCATCAAAGTAGCGAAAAACATGAAAAATAGCTAAAAATGAGTTTCAATGTCAAATTTATTCATGTTTGACGAAAGAAAGTGTTGAACATGAAAATTTGAACCGACCATGTTAAGG
>JXSR01S030406.1:16638-30403 GCA_000969725.1 Ophiothrix spiculata | reverse complement strand
AAAGTTGGTCCCTAAGATTACATTTAATAAAGCTGACTCCTTAATTTCAGTACAAACGAAATCTTAATAAAGTCGACTATCTTGACTCCGTCTTTTGTCAAACATGCTAGACCCTCTTGTGTCTGTGTCATCTGAGGGACACACTTATTTGTGTGTATGTTTAAAAAACAACAACAACAAAATACATGCATGATATAAATAATGTCTGTTTGGTAAATTCAAGTCATTTAAGGACATTTAAAACAGCGACAGAAAAAAACACCAGATCGTTTAAAATTATACTGTGATTTCATTATTCATTTCAATTGACCATTATTGGAAAAAGGCTTGTATTGTGTTTGCTAAATAAAATAAGAAAAGAAATGATACTAAAGGTTTTTTTCTTGCTACAGTCACTTTAATTATTGTAACGAAACAAGCACTGTGCGATAGATTCGATATTTAGTTATAAATAAGCTACAAACGGTCAGAAAAAAAAATAAGGGGGAAAAAGAAGAAGAAAGAAAGAAAAATTATCAAATGCCTTGAGGTGAAATTGATTTGACCGTCCTATTTCAATTCTAAAAACAGTATTTCATTGTCCAAATAACGCAGGTATTAAATTAAATAAAGTCATGTTAAAATAAAGGCTCGGTCAGTTTAACGGAACACCAAATTTACCACGAATCATTTAAAGGAACGCTAGCAAGTAGAGACGAAATAAACTTGGTTGATAATTGAAATCTGCTAGAAATTGACGATTAAAGTAAACAAGCGATCGACTGGTGGATATATGTTTATCAAAATTGACAGTTTAGTATTTGTTATGTAATGCAGCGATAAATTGTTAACAAAAATTAACCCTCGTCTTCCTAAAAACATCCCCATAACGGATGACCGCCGATTGCACCAAAACGCAAAAGGGATCCTGTGCATTTAGGTAATTGCTTTTATATCCTTTGCGGTCATTTTGACGAAAAGAAATCGGGGGTTTCACTTAACACTTAAGTTAAGTGACCAAGGTATTTCCCACCCGTTGGTGCCCAAAGGGGGGGGGGGGGGGGTGTTAAAACATGTAATAAGGACCAAAATATGTTGCGTCAAAAAAATTCCAGCCAAAATTTCAAATCCCGTGTTCCCGAAAGAATTTTCGCTTGAAAATTTGCTCAAATTTGCACATTGCAAGTACAATTGCATTGCAAAAAATAAAATTAGAAAAAAAGTTATTCGGTTTCGATTTTATGGGCAAATTTGGACAGTGCCTTCGAAAAATCTCTTTATGCTAATTAGCACGAAAACGTCTGGATCGATTTGAATTTTGTTGCTACTGAGGGACCCGCTGCATTAAATTTGACAATTACATGGAGCGGCGATGTAATTTTTTTTTTTTGATTCCTTCTTGTAATACCGGGCTCAAACACAAGGTAATATCAAGGTGATGAGACCCACAAGGCCGTATTTTTATTTGCTACAATCCCGAAAACACACGGGTCTTTCCAGATGAATAATCTTATATACGTGTAAAAGATTGTACACCTTAAAAGCACCACCAGCTCTTGAAACATTTGTTGCTGGGATTGATTGCCTTGCAGATACAGCCTTGTGGCTCTCAACCCATGATATCTTATTAGTATTTTAACATTACCAATATTTGATCTCTGAAAAAATCATATCAACCAATAAAGGCAGAACGATATAAATCATCAAAAGATCTGAAGTTTAAATTGCTTTAAAAGATGTAAATTTTTAATTAACGTTGATGTCTTGGTGTTGTGTGTAGGAGTGGGCAGTTGGGGTATGTTGGGTGTGTTAGGGGTGTTATTTACTTGCAGTATGAAATATATGTATACATATTCAATCTAAAAGTCAACTGTTTCCCATCAAATGGCTTGATAATGAGCAAATCATTCTTCTCACCTTACTAATATTCAAAGCAAAACTTTATTATAAATGTGTGAGTATTTTTTACATCAGCGTAAAAAATCAAAATTATAAAGTTTGTCAGACAAATCTTTTGACCTGGAAAAATACTCGTAAAATTTCCTTTTGTCAAAAAAAGTCTTACATGCGTACAGACAACTAATGGTCAATTAATTTTTAATTGATAAAGAAAACAAAGTCATTAACAATCAAATTTTAATAACTTTGAAAAAAAATTTAAAACATGTTTCAGCCCCTCTTTTTTCTCTCCTCCCCTTTCTCTCTATAGCCCTTGGGGGATAATTAATTTCCCTGTCCCCTTGGCGTTGCTCCTGCAATCAAAGTGTCTTTATAATGTAATATGCGATATTAAAGTCTAAGACTTTAAGGTTGGCATTCCGATCTGGTGAAAAAATTGACATACTCTTTTTCCATATTTGAATGAAGGGTCATTACCTATAAAAAGCAATCGTAAAGTTTCATTCATATAATTTGAACCAAATTAATGCTATTGGCAAAAATGTGTCCGAGAAACACCCATAGAAGCCTATAGGATTTTTTTTTTGTTAACAAAATATTACAAAGGTTTTTTTTATTTTCTTCAAGCTATTGATCAACTTTCATTTGCTTCTTTTGAATAACGAACAGCGTGCACCTGCCATATTGTATTTCGTCGTCCATGATGTTATAGACGCAATATGTTCCAGTTTCACAAACAAGGTAAACAGGACATAATTAAATATCATTGATCACAAGCATCAAATGGATAGTCTATAGCAATGTTTTCACGGTGGTTTTTGTTGTTTTGCCATGGTAGATAAAGCTCTGTCAGACATCACCGTATAGAGCAAAACGTACGAATAACGTATGCTAAACGGACCACCATCGTATGAATAACGAATTTTAATAAAAACGTATTCTTAACTGACATACCTAAAGGCTGTGTCACACATCACCGTACCGTGCGAATAACGTACTAATAACGTACACTGTTTGGTAATCGTATACATGTGCTTCAATGACCAAACCAGCGTACGTTATTAGTTCGTTATTCGTACGTTTCGTGATGTGTGACATAGCCTTTATGGATAATGTATTGAACGTACTTGTAACGAACACATGACGAACAACAATGCATAAAACAGAACAATAGTGGGATAAAATACGTTTGGCGTACGTTTTACTCTATAGAGTGATGTGTGACAGAGCCTTTACATATGATCAGTTCATTACGCTAGACACAGTACTTTTGATTAGCATGGCTGAATATGCTTATATAGATCATTCATAAGACTATTCTACAATACTTCGATTAACTCAGCTCGTCTTCCTAAGGGGGTGGGGGGTTATCCTCCCCCCTAACAGATGATCGCCGATTGCACCAACACACAAAATAAAGCGACCCTGAGCATTTAGGTAATTGTTTTACATCCTTTGCGGTCATTTTGATGAAAGAAAATCGGGGATACCACCTAAGGTGGGGTTATGGTGGACCGTCAAAAGTCCAAGGGTAGCATGAGGGGGTTGGTTAATTGCCACCTCGGAAAATTTTAAATCACCATTTTGAAAAATATCTGCGTGATATGGACTTGAAACTTACAGGACATGTTAAAATTTCGGATTCCCTAATTAAATAGCAAAAAAAAAAAAAATCCTGACGGAAATTGGACATTTGGAACTTTTATAACGATTTTCTGGAAAAAGTGACACTTTTTGTACAAAGTTGATTTTTTTTTCGGTCCGGAAAAAAATTGTGACGTCATTATTACGTAACGCCTCGACCCGTTTTCATGATCTTGATATCAATGGAAAGAAGAGACCCTGCCCCATACTATAGTTCCAAACAATATTACTTTGGGGTCCCAATTTCAAAATCACAGGGGTGGTGGTAACTACCCCCTCCCTCAGGAAGACGTGTTACAAAAAAAAGAAGACTTATTTGGCAGCCATTTTGGGCCACATTTTGGGTACCCCTTAGAAGATGAATCTTCGTTGTGACCCTTAAGGGCGCAATCTGTTTAATGTTTGAAAAAATATTTTTAATTCTGTTTTAAGGTCAACGAACCCCATTTGGAACGAAAAAATTAATTTTGGTTTCAATTCTTACTCCATATTTGGCGCCATTTTGATTTGTAAACATGTGATCTACATAATTTATGGCGAAATGTTTATGTTGTAATTCTTCCATGTCACTTTTTTCAAGTTATTATTTTGAATATTCGTTGTATAAAATGTTGTTATAGAGTTGCTATAACCCATTTTAAGCCAACAATTACATTTTGCGGCCACTTTAGATTTGAAACATGTAGACAGTCTAGTTTAAGTAAAAGTTCTGTTGCAATCTTTTAGCCGTTTTATTTTGATAATTTTGCATCATCTTGTGTTTTCAATGGTGTTTTGCAGTCTCTCACTGCGAATGAAAAGTAATATAGGTGAAGTGCTTTATTACTTTTAAATCTGGGACAGATACATAACATCTCCCTAAGAAACCAAAAAAATAATAGTGCTTCTTAATTATAAAGGATAACTGCAAGTGACAGAACGTTGGGACCTTTAGAAGAGTTTAATTAAAATTGACCATTGTAGGTCACTTGCTGATTGTGCACTTAATTTTGCTAGCTGAAATGTTAAAAGAATACCGTGATACAGACAATGGTCAGGTTAGTGCTGTTATTATCTTACTGAATCGAGCATGACACACTACGTAACAAGTAATATATATACTAGATAGGAAAATACTACAAATAGTCAGAAAAATAAAAGGAATCTTACAAACGCCTTTCAGGTATAATTGACTCCACAAACATTTTTCATTATTCTTAAATCAGTAAAGATTGATTTCACAGTTGTATTTCAATCCCCAAAACACCAAAATTACTTCTATGGAACAGTGTTTAAGGGTTTTGTGCTAATTTTAAGGCAGAAATATAGACATATTTTTTCTGATTTAGTAACAATAATATTTAATGTTTCCTGGCAAGTATAAATTCTATCAATAACCATAGCTACCATGGAAGCTCATAGAGGTACGTAACAATCAGAGAGTAGACTCACGGAATATACACTCTATGCAGCGCCCGCAGAAGGGGCATTTACACGGGGACCAACGGCTTAAAGTGACCTCCTAACCACTGAGCAATTAGAGTAACGTTTCTTGTCCAAAGAAATAAAACAAGGAGGCTCCCCTCTAGAGTGTATGGAGGTTTAGTGCATATGTTAAGGTTCAGTCATGTAGTATAAACATTTTGAAATTATTATTTGTGAATAGTTTTGAAAGTGAAGAAACCCGTCATACTATAACTATTTGCAGTATGTAAGCACGTGATCTTTTACATTTTCCCTATTAAAATCTTTCACATGATTTCACATTGTTCTGTTCTGAGCAGATGGAGAATATTTACCCTTAAACACACGATTTCTGTAATTTTTATTTCACTTTTCGATTTCATTTTCAGCTTTGCTTTGCCTTTTACTCAAAGTCAATTAGTTATTACACTGATATTCAATACTGTGCAACTCCATTGGCTCTCTTTTAATAGCAGGATCGAGTTCAGAATCCTTTTACTAGTCTTCAAAAACCTTTATCAGTGGGTTTAGAAATATCTCTTATTATGTCTTCCTTCATAAGTTTGCCAGAAGTAGCAATTTCACCTTTTCAGGCTGTGTGTACCACACCATTTTTCTTTATTTGCCTACGCTAACTTTTTGAAGCTCGAATCTGGGTTGCCAGTCTATCTTCAGTTGAATGATGAAGCACATCTTATGAGGTAGGTAACATTAGTGTTGAGAACATCAGATAAGTTACAAAGAATGATTTATACCAACACAGATTAACTTTTATTCTCGATATCATGCGTATTTCTGTTACTAGTAACCGACTTTGGAAATATTTATTCGAACTACCATGTGTTCTCAGTTTATTCTTTCTCAGAGCAAGGATTGTCAAGATAATGTGTTAAACAAAATAAAACCAAAACAAACCAAACATATTAATTTTGTTGTTTTATTTCAAAATGGTGAACACTTATTTCATCTTTCTAAAACATTTTGACATGTTCTTATATAATAACGTCGTATGTTGATTTAGAAAATACACAATAAATGACTCTTTATATTCATTGATTGACATGTGAGACAGTTTAACTAAAGATAGATTTTATTCCACATGGATATTGTATGCTTAGGAACAGCTAAAATCAAACATATTTTTTCTGAAGATGCGACTGACCGCCAGTTCTATGCTGTCTCGAGAGATTTCAAGATAAAACACATGCCCATCAAGTGGATATTCAAACAAAGTTGTCAAGGCAACGCCTACATAAGTAAGCTCTATAAAATCATTGGTCAATGTAATACAATAAGAATTTAAGTTTTATTACGGACTTATACATGCAAATACATGTGCAACTGAAAATTGAAAATAATATAATCTACTTTGTTCAAAACATCTTTTTTGTTTTAAGGAATCTTTTTATTATTATATGAAGTCGACATTTATTGATTCTTTACAACTTACAACTTTAGACTCCAAAATTTGCTGTTTGTTATCAATACCGTAATGCGTCTTTGATATAAGTAATTTTGTTTTCTCTTTAAAAAGCGCCTGGATATCATAGCTGACTAATTTATAAAAACTATATGTAATAACACACTATAATGTAAACCTATTTAAAATGTACGTCTTAACAGATTGCGATCTAGTTGAGGTGAAATGATTGTGACCATTTCCTAATAAACAGCGTAATAATGTCAAGCGCTATGATACTACGGTGAATAGCGCGCATATAAATGCGGATATTATTATTATAACACATTATATCAAAAGTCATTTATTTAATTGTTATCCTAGCCGGAGCAAAAAACAAATTCTTCAGTTATAAGCTATGAGAAGTATAGAATAACGTTTCTTCTTGAATGAAGAACACAATATTTTTACATCAGGAATGGACACATAATGTATCTCCATTAAAGGAGCTGAAAAATCCACGAGTGCATTTGCAGTATTCAGATTCAATCGTTAAAATCTTCAGTCATTCTATTTGAATTTACCATTGTAGGTCAAAAGCAGAATTATAGTCAGTAGCTTATGCTTACGGAGTTGAAATGAAAAAAGAAACAATACTAAGGTTTGTTCTCATATAAAACTACAAACACTTTAATTGGCATGACGAATTGAGCATAGCATACAACGTGATCGTTTTAGGTATAAACACGCTACAAACAGTCAGAGAGAATAAACGCTTTAGTTAATTTTAGGAATTAACTGTTTGAGAAATACATTTAAAGAAAACCACTTAAGTTTATTCAGGATCAATTAACCTACCTAAAGTTTCCTAGAAGGGTCAAGATTACGTAGAAAACCATATCTACCATTAAAATGACTCTCAAGTAAACGATTACTTAGTATGACATATAATTGAAATTGAAAGGAAAGTGAATAGATTTTTTTTTTAGTTAATATTGTTGTATTCCTTCTTTACGTATATACAAAACGTTCAAGAACTATAAGATATTTGACGCCCAAAATAGGCAGCTAGGCCAATGAAAAATCTGCAATTCACAAAAATAATCAAATCAATTCTTCATCACGAAGATATGTTCATTTTGGAGAAGAACTCTCTATATATTTCCTCTTTTGTCAAATAAAAGGGTCTATCGAGAACAATATACCCGAGGAAAAACCTCAAGCGGTCTTTTGAATATAGGCCACTCAAATTGTCTCTAGAATGTATTACGCAATAATAAATCGAGTCACAACAACTGTTGCCTACTATTTGAATTTCTTTAATCCGTACAACTTTCTTATGTTGTATAACGGACAATGTCACACCTTTCTAGCCGTATTTCATTGCCCGTAATGTTATACACCTAAACCGACGCAACGAGTTCCAGTTTTCCAAATTTCACGAACTAGGCAAACACGACATAATTAAATATCGGCATCAAATGGATATTATATTACTATCTTTTCACAGTGGTTTTTGGTTTTTTGCAGTAATGCTTCATAGATGGTCCATTCACTACGCTAGACACATCACTTTTGAATACAGGATGAGAGAAAGGTTTATGTAGGTCATCCAAAAGACTTCATACTATAATCCAATAAAATATAATATGGGTCAGTTATCAATCTGTTCGCCTTTACCTGACATATTCGGGTTATGAAAATATGGAATAGAAATAAAGGTGCGGGGATTAGTAACTCTTACGGGACGTGTAGGAAAATTGGATTGACTATAGGGTGTCAGTGATTACATGGAAATGGCTTTAACTGGGGACTGAAATGATGTCAATTGGCTTAGATGAAAATCAAATTGAGTTTGCAAGTCCAAATCTAATTGAGATAGTGTGGACGAAAATTCCATCAACTTATAAGATGATAAAATTCGTTATTTTTCATATTGGAATGTAAAAATGACCTCACAACCGTTATGCTTTTTTAAATCAGTGAACAAATACATTTTATGAAAATACGTAAATGATAAGTTCTGCATGTAAGTAATTCCTAATTACTAGAGTTCCATTTGAAATTTTGCATATAATGTTAATATCGAGAAAAAGGCAAAAGAAGTGAGTATCGTGATTTGTTAATGCCATGATTTGAAACTGATAGGAAATTGTTATATATTAGTCTAAAAAACACTCTTCAGCTGAATGATTGCATATCCATACCGCCCATTGGAATACTAATCATATTTGTTACAAATCTGACCTGATCAACCTAGTAAGCGGTCTCAATAAGCATTTGTTTGTAAAGATGCATTTTGTAAACCTCAATTTTGCCATTTACTATGTATATCTTTTGAATAAATATTGTGCTCCACTATGCCAACGCTATTCTTCGAGCTGGTAAAAAATGAAGGAACCTTGTATTTGAACTTGCTCAATGTAACATTTGCTTTCAAATTCACTACGTTACATATATCTATATGATTCATGACGCTCAGATTCCCCCTATATCCCTATATGAATCACACCCGAAATACCCGATAGCGGCCTGGAATGCCCGACATCTCAGTTCTTTTCCAATTTTATCAGGTGCAAAACAAGGAGACAAAATCGCTATTAAGTATCGAAGTGATTACGTAACTCACCCAGTTACTGGATTACGCACATCACCTGACAATAGTAAGTGCATTACTTTTGTTTGGTGATCAGTTCATTTCATCTTTTGTTCATGTTTGTTACGTGTAATCTGATTATCACCCAGATTATTGGATCACGCTTTCTGGTTTTAAAACTATCGTGTCTTTCAGAAGTTGTATTTTCGTTTAATTTTGATTGATATTATGACAAGTATAATAACTAGAAATACAATAATTGAGAAGCCGCGTTGAAGATAATGATAATACAAATAATGTATTCTGAAGTACATAACATCAATCAATCAATCAATGATACAAGTACTTGCATAACATGCATGCCCCATGAAGGAGTCTATTCGTACAGGGGACCCACGGCTTTACGTGACTGTCCGACCATGGAGCAAGTAGAGTAAAGTTTCTTGCCCAAGGAAACGAGACATAAACCGCTCGGCCCGGTGCTCGAACCCACAATCTCTGTATTACGAGACCCATGCTCTAACCGCTCGGCCACGCTCCCCTCTCAAAATTGTTAAACAAAGTACTCGTCTTTTCCGGATATTAAAATACATGTTTTGTCAATGTATATGACATTAGGAAGACTTCGTTCTTTTTCTTTAACTAATATGATATATAGACATAACAACAGGTGCAGTAAAATGACTAGCGATACAATATCTCCAAAGTGAAATGGAATCAAGCATCAATCAATTCAATCTTGGTAAACAGTATGATTCTATTTTCTGTGAATTAGCATCAACCTGCTGTAATTGTTTTGATGACTAAACTAGGAACCAATATGAAAAAAAAGGAAAAATAAAGCACAGCGAAAAAATAAATATCAAACATGCTTCTTCAACGTAATAGATAAAGATTAAAGCTTACTCTGTCAAAAATGTTTTAAGATGAAGTTCATCAACATATTATTTGCACATTGAAGAACACTATAGCATTTATGATCACCGAGCTTTTTCTTCATGGAGAAGCAAGGTATGTTTTTAGGAGTCATGCTATTTTGGAAGATTGAAGATACACATCATTGAGGTCTCTTGGGAGATAATCCTGCTGCCAATGCTGCTACTCATAATGTCTTGTAGGATAGGACATAATAGTTGCATAACAAAAAGTTCTCATTGACTTAATGTACAAAATTAGCTAGTTCAAATGTTCTGTCCGTGCATAACAATGCTTTTTGTAATCCGTAGTAAAATATTTTGTTAACCCATTACTTATTCTATTCACTGGAGTCAATAAGTATAGATAATCCCACCTGAGAAATTGCAATCCGTAACAATCCTCTTGTGTTTACACGAGAAAAAGCACAACTAAGACGCCTAGAGATTTTTGCTTTCGTCGAAGACAATAGCTTATCCTATACTTTGATTGACAGGCCGCTTTTGTGCGGTAAAATTAATTCGATACTTTTTTTGTCATTTACGATTTAGTTTACAAAATCCTTTGTCCTTTAATCAGATAACTTACGACAAACTTGAACAGGCTAAGTGAATTCCAACTGATCCCAAGAACGTAAATATGAAACGACTGGTTACTTCAACAGTGCCTTAATTTTGATAATAACCCCTTCCAAAATGAAAAGGAAACACAATTTACATCATACAGCAATATAATTTTTCTAGATACAAGACGTCAAAACTTATAAATGTATGATTGACGTCCCTGTTCCTGACAGCTGACAGTGTGTTTTCAGAATTGAGCACAAATTTGGCCAAAATGCTTGATATCTTACCACGTGGCCTTGAGATCAAAAACGGCTATGAAGCATCTTTGAATAAATCAATATCTATAATTATTGTGCATTTTTTTGTTTAGATTACATATTTTAGTGATTTTGCCCACCAAGTGTCGACCTGAAGAACAATTCAAGTTGGCTACATTTTGTGACAATAATAATATTATGACTCACCCCGAAAAGGGGGACTTAGCGACTGAACACTCTTCAAGATACAGGTGAAAATAGGCAGCAAAACATAATAAGAGTTTCCAGCAGATTATCTATTAGAAAATTCTGCAACAGGTGAAATGAAAAAAAAAATCAAAATTGATATCATCTTCAAAGTCCCCCCCTTTCGGGGTGAGCCATCACATATGTCCAAGGATAACTGAGAAAATATTATGACTGAGCTGCCTGCTTCGGCCCATGCAGTATCATAGTCTATTTAACATCAACTTAAACTTATTCGCCAACTAGTCCAATCAAATGTGCTTTACCCTTTCTAACCAAAATACTGCAAACAACTGGCACTACCCTCACTAGCCAACCACCCACACCCCGACCCCCTGTGTTCTCTTCTCTTTTCTCTCCCTCTGCCCTTTTTTCTTTCTTTCTATTCCTTTCCTTTTTCTCTGTCTCCTCATTTTCCTTTTTTTTGTCTGCAGTCTCAATTAGCCAACTTACGGTAATGTGCAAACTGACTTTTTCACAGCTACGCCATTGCCGAAATTCATAGGTATTTTAGGTACCAACAAAGAATAACATTTACCCGTGGTTGCCCTACTCTATTACTTTTTTTGCTGTAATCTTTAGTAGATCTTCATCGGCGAGTTAACTTCATGTAAAGGTAATTGTCAATAGTTTGCTTCCTGGTAATGTGTATGCTATTGATTTCACTTTCGTCTTGACTGCTGTGAAGTTGCTGTACTTTAAGCTTATTAAGTGGTAAAACAGTCTCAATTATATAGGCTACCTGAAATATCGAAATCGATCTTTTAAAAGCAAAATTATGAAGAATTTTAAATCGCCCAAGAGAACACTTTATATGGATACATGGAGGCTTTTAACAGGAGCTCCAAAATTAACGTGTTCTATATAATTTGACTATTAAAGGTCAAAATCAGAAGCTGTGATTTATTTTATACTCGGCGATAATGGAGAGGACAAGTTCGCCTTATTGAAGGAACAAGCATTTGGCCATTTTGTTAATATCTTAAATCTATTTTAAGACCATCAAATTGGGAATTTGATTACGTAAAAGGGGATAACCAGCTACCCCATGAAGATACCATACTAATTGTAGAGAGGGCAATAAAAATTTAGGTTTCCCTAATATTCCTCATTTCTATGCAACATATCCTTAATTTTTTACCAACTACATGTGCTTAATTAAATCAAAATCTTTTTCAATATCATAAAATTACAAACATTGCATCATCATAAAACATAACAAAAAAACCTAAATACAACGATATTGAAAAGATAACAAAAGGCCAGTTAAGGCCTGAAAGGTTATCCCCCAGAAACGCTTAGTAGGGCCTAAGTTGCATATCTAAAATACAGTACATAACAAACGTGAACAAAAAAAATACCAAGAGCCAAACAAAGCTCAATGATAAAGATCAAGCAATGTAGTTTTCATATTTGATCTAAATTGTTTGATAGTTTTTGCCTCTTTAAGTTTCATATTTAACCAATTCCATAAAATGGGTCCAGTAATTCTAATCGCTCGGTCAGCAAACATTTTTTTAGCAATATGAATATTATAGTTTTGTGAATTTTTTGTTTGATAATTATGATTTTGGCTATGTTTATAGAAATAATTGACAAAGGTTCCTGGAAGTTGGTTAGTTTGGTGCTTGTACATAAAGATTCCCAGTTCAAGTTTTAAAATAATCATATACAGTTAGGATTTATGTTTTTAAATAGTTGCCCAGTATCATGGCATCGATAATGTTCGTGTGAAATAGTTCTAATGGCCCACTTTTGTAACTTGAGAATCTTTTCTAAATATATTTACAAGTATTGCCCCATACTAAAATGCCATAATTAATATACGGTAGAAGTAGTGTACAATATAAAGAACGTCATATATGTACAGGTACGTTATGTTTCAATTTAGTTAACATTCCAGTATTTCTAGATATTGTTTTTGATATTGAATCTATAAGATTCTTCCAAGTAAGGTTTTCATCAATTATAACACCACGAAATTTTGTGAATTTGACCCCTTCCAGTGATACGTTATCCAAAATGACATTAATAGTCTTTTTTTTCAACATTGATCAACGTGATTCATATCGTCTGCAACATCAGAAACGTCATCTACAATATTTCTACAATTAGAATTGTTTACATGTATCTGTGTATATCTACGTATTTATTAGTAGTATGCGATGTTCCCATAACCATATAATTAGTTTTGCTTGCATTTACCGATAATTTGTTTGGTTTGAACCAGTTACTTATTTCAAAGAGTTCTTTGTTGATACATTCTATTTTCGAAGAAATATCAGGATGAGAGTACAATAAAGTTGTCTTACCAGCGAGCAGAATAATGTCAAATAGTGAAGTTGTGCTTGTAATATCGTTTACATAGAGTATAAAAAGTAACGGACCTAATACATGTAATGTACATTTACTTTGTAAACGCATATATATCTTAAGATGCATAATTTAACGAAAATTAAAGATTATACAATAAACATACAGCGACAAAAAAATATTTCACGAAATAGAGAAGAGATTTTCTTCCAGCATAACAAATAAAAATGATATTTTATATGCTATGAGTGTGGTAATATAGACGCATTTGTATTTCTTTTTGTATATTATTTTGGATTACAATAACATCATACAATGTAACCTTAAGGGTACGAGGAATCCATATGCTCAGGAAAAAGTGATTCCTAACTATTTTTCAAGATGAATAGTTTCCACTGCCTTTGCGGGGACTCGAACCATGGATTATGGCGGGGGTTAGTCATGCATTACGAAGCGAGAGATCTACCGCTGAGCTATCAAGGCAGCGTTGAGGTTGTGAACTAAAATC
>JXSR01S030405.1:729-19339 GCA_000969725.1 Ophiothrix spiculata | reverse complement strand
CTATATTGGGTGTCCTGTATTGGAATTAATAGCTGGCGTCTAAAGTTACTGTTGCAAGATGGAGTGGCCTGGAATGTTGCTGTATTGTGGCTCACCGTTATCAAGATTATCTGCTTTATCATGCTATTGGTCCTGGAACTTTATACTATTTCTTCAAAGGTAAGTTGCTCTTTATTGTTTATATTCAATATCAATAACAATATTATGTTTTTCATATGGACATTATTCCATTTAATACGTACTTGTCCTCCCCGGGGCAGTCATATTTGAAGTGGATTAGGCCCGCGCTTCGACAAGTTGGGACATTCGGTGAGAGCAAAGGCTCACAAAATGAGCATGATTTTTGGTATTCGATGTGAGAAAAAACACAAAAAACATGTATGAGGGCTCATTGGTCTAAAAATGAGGGCCATTGGGTGAGAGCACGAATTTTGGCATTCGGTGAGCGAAATGTGGCAATTTGTGAAAGAATAACTTGGGTGAAAGCACATGCAATTTAAATATTAGGGGTCTGTGGGTGACAGCGATGCTGAAAAGGGGGGTCTTTTGAGCCTTACATATGCGTCGCCTCCAGAAATATGCGTCATGCCTCCAGAATGGGACTGCCCCTTAAACCGGATGATGTAAAGGTACCCAAAAAGTATCACCTCGCTTATGTGTCAGCTGTCTCTTCGTTTCTTTATGCCAGTATTAGTAACTCGACACTAAAATCATTTCAAAGTCGTGCTCTCATCAATTTAAATACCAAACGTTGCGTATGGGCCGCTATTGATTACATTTAATCACGCGTTTCCAACACCATTGCAATAATTGCAACTTTTTCCTAAGTGTTAAAATAATCAGAAATTTAGTATTCTTCTGTTTTGTCACAAATAGGGTATCAAATGAAAGCCTTGTTTCCTTGGGCAAGAAACTTTACTCTAATTGCTCCGTGGTTTGGTAGTACGTTGAAACGTTGGTCTCCTGTGCGTTCTTTAGGCCCTGCATGCAGTGTATAGTACCTAGGGCGGTGGCGAGTTATCAAGTTCCTGCCTGCCTCACCAGATATTGTAGTAAGCAGGGTATAGAAACAAATATAGTGCTGATAAGAATTTTCTGTGAGATTTATGCAAAAATATGAATCGCTCTAAAAAATCATTTATTTGTATTTCATCATTCAATATTGCCAGACACAATCATCTGTCGTCAGAAATATTGTTTGAGTTTATATTATTATCTTTTAAGCTTACTGATTTTTTTCTGGGATTTCGAAGCCCTGGTCAGGGGTATTCATACATAGGTCAAACGATGGCGCCCTTCATTTCAAAAAGTGTGCACTATGTCAAAGATAAAATTTTGTGTGTAAGTCTATGGAGAAAATGTTTTATTTCAAGTTATCTCTTTAAATTCTGTCACTTGAATAGATATGAATATATGGTTGTGTTTGTAAGCAACTGATTAACAACATACACTCATTTAGAGATCATGAAGCTAAAATGGTTTATATTTGCATTGATCTCTATGGGAAATAGCTTGGCAGCCATCTTGGTGGACATGGTGGGCATATTTATTTTGGAATTTGACAAAATCTTCTTTTTGATGTAACTTTGTAATTACTTAACCTAGAGAGGTGGTTCAAATGTCATTTTGTTGCTAATTTTGTCATCTTTAATTTGAATTCACTCTTCAGAAAATATTTTCAATTTGAAAATTTTATGATTCAGCCTACCCTGGTAGTAAGAATGCCGGAGTTATTTTTGGTTGTTACGTAATACTTCTTCACATATGTGATGACTCACACCGAAAAGGGTGACTTTGCGACAGACACTTTTCAAGATACAGGTGAAAATAGGTAGCAAAAAATACAGAAAATAATAAGAATTTCCAGCAGATTTTCTGTTGTAAAATTTGATTGCCTTGATCAATTTTGACAAATAAGGTGTAATTTTAAAGAGTAGAAAATGTCGTTAGAGATGAAATGATAAACTAAAAATTGATATCATTTGCAAAGTTCCCCCTTTCGGTGTGAGTTATCATATATGTCAATATTGACATTAAATTTGCATTGGTATAATCAAGTTATTCAAAATAGGAAACGAGATAACAAAGCCAGACTGTTTTTCCTCAATTTTCTCAAACTAGAAAAAAACACCAAAAAACAAACAAACACCGAGATGTGCAGATTTAAATCGTGCCGATAAGATTGTTATTATGACAGTCCGTTATAATAACAGTCTACTCAAGAGAATTATTTTCTTTTCTTAAATATATCCCAGGATAGTAAACAATACAGATTGCACGACAAGAATTCCAATACCAAGATGTCAAACATGAAATACCGAGAAGATTATGTATCCTTCCTGCATTACGTTACATTATGGTGGATGAATTGGCTGTTCCGATTAGGGTTTAAACGCCCTCTGGAGATAAATGATCTTGGTACTCTTCCCGATAATCACAGAGCACAACACCTGTACGAAATTTTCAAGGAATATTTTCAAAGAGAAATGGTAAGTATCCAGCCTGCAGTAACCATTGTAGAAAGGAGTTGTGACCTTGTGCGCGAAACCGCGATTCTGATATTCCAAGTTGACCCATTATGGCAAGGCTTAATAAACTTGATATTTGTGGTACCTTTTGACTATAATTCTTAATTTTTCGAGCAAAGATATTTATTTGAATTTTAAATATGTAATATTATCATTAGAACTATTATGACTGGATGAAGAGGTCCAGTCAACGTTGTATTTTGGCATGCAGTGTGTGTTTTTTCACACTTTTGTGAATCTTATGTACTCCTATTCACTCTTCCCATGTATCTATCGCCCGACTCGTGTGTGCGCTACATAAAATGAAATCTGGTAACTTGGTCACGGACATATCTGACTACGTCCCGAACTTTGTATCCACAATAAGGTTTCTGTCGACACTGTTTTTTCATGTCGACATGTCGCAATACTTTTTTGTCGACGTCGACATAATGTCGACATAAAGTTGACATCAAAGATTTAGTTTTTGAGGGAAAAACGAATTGTTTGAATAAGCAGCAATGACCCGCGTACCCGTTTTAGACGTATAGACTTACATATATTACAGTAATGTATACTAGTTTTTTCTGCGTACGATAATATGGATGATGTAAAATTGATATTTTGTAACTTTTTTGTCGTGCACCATCGTAAAAACTTTTAAAACGGTTGTAAATGAGGAACAACTAATAAGCATTTCATTATTCATGCAACACTTTAAACCTCAACTGCTAATAAACAGCCATAAATTGACAATTAAAGCAATACTATAAAGTGTTAAAAATGAAGCACCCCCTGCCACACATGACTTTTGATTTTTGGGGCTAATTGGGTTTGTTTTTGGTAGATATGAATACCCACCAAACGATTTGGCTCAAAGAAGCTTACTTTTTCTGTTATGGTCACTTGTTGAATTAAATTCGGGATCCCGAATTTAATTCCACATGTATTATACTAAACTAGCGGGGTACCCGCGCTACGCGCGGGCCCTGCTAGCTGACTGGAGCCCCTTAAAATACTCAAATGCTATTCAAGGTCCAAGTTTGGTCCATCCAGATAAGCTCAAGAGTTCCAGAGTTATGGATGACCTTGAATTGACCTTTGATGACCTTAAGTCAACTCTTTGTTCATTTCATGATTCGATCTTAAATTGAGTTTTGACCTTAAATGACCTTAACCGGTCCTCCTCTAAAATTCTTGGAGAAACTTGGTAATGATGATCCTAGTTTGGTCTAGGTAGGTCAAGGGTTCTAGTGTTATGGCTGTGACCTTGAAATGACCTGGGATGACCTTAGGTCAACTTCCTGGACAATTTGAAGCTTTAACTCACATTGACCTTTGACCTTAGATGACATCTACCGGATCACCCCTATAACAATCAGGGGGACAATAGCTATTCTTGGTCAAATGTAGGTCCAGGTAGGGTCAAGGTTTTTTGAGTTATGGCCGTGACCTCAAAATGACGTGGTATGACCATATGATAGGTCAACTTTTTGGGCAATTTCAAGACTTGACCTCAAATCGACCTTTGACCTTAGATGACCTCTATCAGACAACCCCTATAACATTATGGGGGGGGGGGGAGGCAATTGCTATTCATGGACCAAATTTGGTCCAGGTAGGGTCAAGGGTTCTGGAGTTATGACCATGACCTCAAAATGACCTGGGATGACCTTAGGTCAACTTTTTGGACAATTTCAATATTTGTCCTTAAATTGACCTTTGACCTTAGATGACCTCTATCAGACCACCCTTATAACATTAACGGAGGTAATTGCTATTCATGGACCAATGGAGTTATGACAGCGACCTCAAACTGACCTGGTATGACCTTAGGTCAAATTTTTGGACAATTTCAAGATTTGACCTCTAGATTACCTTTGACCTTGGATGACCTCCATCGGACCCCCCTTAGAACACTCAGGGGGCCAATTGCTATACATGGTCCAAGTTTGGTCCAGATCGGATGAAGGGTTCTTGAGTTATAAACTGACATACATACATACATACAAACAAACAAACATCCCGTGAATTATACTTATGATACTGTCAATAGGGCTATTTTCAAATTTTGTTGAGCAAAACACTCCCTAAATGGTTGTTATCTAAACCTTTGAAATGGCCTAAAAGTATAATAATCTTTGGCTTATGGATGGTTCAAGTTTGGTCCAGGAAGGGTCAAGGGTTCTGGAGTTATGGACATGACCTCAAAATGACCTGGGATGACCTCAGGTCAACTTCTTAGACAATTTCAAGATTTGACCTCAAATTGACTTTTGACCTTACATGACCTTGACTGTACCCACATCAGAACACTCGGGGGACCAATTGCTATTCATGGTCCAAGATCGGTCCAGATCGGATCAAGGGTTCTGGAGTTATAACTGTGACCCCAAAATGACCTGGGATGACCTTAGGTCAACTTTTAGGACAATTTCAAGATTTGACCTCCAGATGACCTTTGACCTTGGATGACCATCCAACGGACCACCCCTGTAACATTCAGGCCCCCAATTGCTATTCATGGTTCAGGTTTGGTCCAGGTAGGAGCAAGGGATCTTGAGTTATGGCCGTGACCTCGAAATGACCTGGTATGACCTTGGGTCAACTTTTTGGACAATTTCAAGATTCGACCTCTAGATGACCTTTGACCTTGGCTGACCTCCACCGGACCACCCCTGTAACACTCAGGGCCCCAATTGCTATTCATGGGCCGGGTTTGGTCCAGGTAGGATCAAGGGTTCTGGAGTTATGGCTGTGACCTCAAAATGACCTGGGATGACCTTAGGTCAATTTTTTGGACAGTTTCAAGATTTGACCTCTGGATGACCTTTGACCTTAGATGACCTCCACCGGACTATTCCTATAACACTCAGGGGGCCAATTGCTATACATGGTCCCAAGTTTGGTCCAGATCGGGTCAAGGGTTCTGGAGTTATAAACGGACATACATACAAACAAACAAATATACATACATACATACATACATCCCGTGAATTATAGTATGATTTACTGAAGGAGTATTGAAGCTAACCTGCATTATTTTACGGGGGTGGAGGGGAATGTGCCACTTTGTTAATAATATAAAATATGTCCGGGTTACCTATACCCTGCAAATTCTTAGATATGCCTTCCATTATTTGTTTCAGTATTCAATCCAAGGTATCTTCATGCACATGATGGATTTCTACTCAAGTCTTTTACATGTATGCCTATTAAAAAAATACACAATCATGCAGAATATATCGATTTTGGTTCAGGATTGTCTGTATGTATTATATTAAATGTTGGCATAAAATTTGGAAATTGTGTTTGTGTTATGAAATTCACTTCTATAAGTACTTTACAAAATTGTAAAGTTTTAAATTTATAAAATTTAAGTTCGATTCATACAAATTGTGCCTATCATGTCTATAATGGATAATGTTGGCCCTACATAAAATTACATGCTATTTAAAGAATTCTTTCCCACACGCACACACAAACAAAGAAAAATAACATAAGAAAAAAACCACAATACATATAAATAAATAAAAACAAGCAAATTAATTAATAAACACACATAAACTAACCAGGTGTAATGAAATACAGCGTCCGTGTGACTGAAATGTCCTATCTACTATTAAATTGTGTAGAACGTACTTGTACATGTGCGATCAATAAATCATCGATTGCGACTTATTCAATGTAGTTCAATTAGACCCGGACTCCTGGTTATGGGTGACACCCAGTCTCATTACACCGGTACAAAGCAGCAATACCGGTAACCAGAAAGCCAGATTTTTAAAATACAATTTTCGCTGTCAATGTGGTTCAATAATAATTATTGACACGAGCTAAATGTTTCTGCAGCAACATAAAAAAGTTTTGTTCAACTATATTGGCCAAAAGTGTGTTAAATACATCAACATCCTTTTTTTTTTCACCAAGACCATAATCATTGTATAACACTATATAACAACTTCAGGTGAATCGTATTGACCAAGTCATGTGTAACTTCACTGACCAAAATGTTGATTTTTATGATCCCTTGCCTGAATATGTCAAACATTATATTTGTATGGCCACTGTTTCCGTATTTACGCACTGCCAAATATTGGAGTATGATATTGATTTACTCATTGAAAATAGTGTTCCCTATTTCAAACTATGGACAGGTCGAGAGGAAGGCAAAAATTGCAAAAATAAAATAAATCTATTTTAGTATAGGAAAGCATGCATGTACTTTTTATCCATTTTTTGATGGCAAAACAATTTTTTTCAAAAAATACACTTGAAAATCTTTTTAGATAGTCACATTCCTTCATTTTATGCTGTTTTTACTATAAACCATTTTTTGATCAAAATATTATAAGTATTGCTTTAAACGTAAGTTTTTATAAAATTTTACTTGCCCAGTTTTGTCGACAAACGACATTTCATGTCGACTGCCGAGATGTGCTTTATGTCGACATACGGCATGTCGACAGAAACCTTAATCCACAAAGGGTTCCTCACTGGAGACACCTCCAATACCGATTTTAATTAATACAAAGTAGACAGCTTAAAAAAATAATATTATGGGTTTAAAAAATTCTCTGGCTCTTGTTAACTGGGATTGTGTAATTAATGAAGAAGACAAAATTTGTATCAAAAAATACCGATCTAATAAATATTCACACTGTCCTCTAAAAACAATAAATGTCTCTGATCGCACCTCCTCCGCAAACCCTGAATTACCTAAAGCCTTCTAAAATCATTAAGAACTAAAGATAAATTATCATGATTATATAGAAAGTTCATCACAAAGATAAAAACAAATTGAAGTATACTAAATATATAAATATACTAAATAACTTGTTACGCGAAGCAAAGAAACTTCGCATAACTTCTAATATTGAATCAAAGAAACTTAATATGAAAGAAACTTGGAAAGTACGTAATAATCTCCCAGGACGGAAAAACGCACTGAACATCTTGACTTCTTTAAAGATAAAGATGGCACCACAATTACAAGTTCAACTGCAATAGCTAACAACTTTAATAACTTAATGATATTGATCCATGATGTTAGTAGGCACTTCAGGTCAAAAATTATCCTACTAAAAATTCATAATATTTCTCTGTATGCTGAAAGAGGGAACTTTCAGCTTTAAAAATCGTTTTGAATTTTGAAATCGGACCTTCCGTTGCGGAGATATTACGATTTTTATGCCGTTTGATAAGGCTATTTTGGAGAACAGATGTCAAAGGTTAACTCTTTTATTTTCTTTATATTGGCATGGCACCAAGATATTACAGTCTTAACAAACATTTTTGATCATATCTTTAAAAGTTTTTATTGTACAAGCTTGAAACTTAGAGTATGTTGCTTTCATCATGTGCTTTAAGAATATAGCTTGAAATTTTGAGTTATACATCATAAAATGGCTAATTTGCATAATTAATGACTTAGTTAGCTGTATTTTCCTGATTTCCCAACATCAGAAATCTAGATCACAGAATTCCACATCCGTAAAATATTTTGACTTCACACTTTCTATTTAAGTTGGTGGTAGTGTTAACTTTGAAGTACTAAAAACATTTTAAAGTAACTATGCATCTGATTTGCATAATTAATGACATAATTATAATTACCTACATTAGGCACTTCAGTTACATAATGGTTAACGGCTGAATCCAAATAAAAGTATATATTTCTGGAAGCCGATTTGCATACTAAACATGATGGTGAGGTCGTTTTTGAACCAGAATAAGTAATATGGCCTTTAGGTTCAAAAATCATGTTGTTGTCAAAATTTTACGGGAAAGCAACCTAAATTGTGCTTTGGTGAAATTTTAAACTATTTTACTGGTTAGAATCTAGAAAACAATATTTTTAATTTTTTTCTTACTTTTTGAAATATTGCGAAAAAAAAGGTCAAAAGTGTCATGTTTTGTCAAAAATAGTAGCAGCGGTTGGATTTTTGACATTTTTGGACCAATTTCTGACAATATCTCAAAAAGTTGGCAATATTTCAAAAAGTAGGAAAAAAAATCACAAATGCACACTTAAGAACCACATTATCGGTCAATCCAGCCTCCAATCCATAAATAATGAGTCCTATGTTTGTCCTGCATCCTCGTTTTTCTGATATTTCCATAATATACTACATATAGCATAATTCATAAGCTACACGTCTGTGTAACCCACCACCAACACGCATATAATATTTGATTTATGCTTTTCTATTCATAGCGGTTCTTTTTAACGTTTTCTCTCTATAGTTTTGTCTACCTTAATGTATGAAACTTACAGTTTTATTCCAGTTACATCAAATATAATTTGTTCTTAATTTGTAATCTGGGTGCCTCTGCCCACACGCCTAACGTTTTTGAAGGCATGCAAGTCTCCCATGTATACCCTTGTGTGTATCGTCTTACATGATATAAAAATGTTTATTATTATACACAGTTACACTGTTCTTCTTGTGTATGGTGCAATAAAACAAATAAATGAAATGAAATGAAATTAGTTTTGTTTCGCACATCATTAAAATATAAAATAATCAGCTCGTTTAACGTAGCTAGGTACTACTTCTTTATGGCACAAAAAGACCAACAATAGACAAACACATTATTATCAACATTGAGTAATGATACTCGCATCCTGCAATGCAGGATATTGTGAATTGCTTAAAACCACCGAGGGACACATCTTTGAGAATTTATCCAGAAAGAAAAATTCATGGTAAGGGTGATAGGACCCATGACACAAGGAGGATTGAAAAAGTTGCACGGAATTAGTATGTTTTGGAATATTACCTAATATAACGCAATATTTCATGAGGTTCGCAATGTTACATACAGCTACACAAGGTTTTGTCTCAAGAACCTTGAACCGTTTACTGCAACTTTGTGTAACTTTCGGCAACTTTGTAGAACTTTCTGTAACATTGCGCATTTGGGTAACTCTCGGCAACTTTGTTTAACTTTGTCTAGCATTATGCATACTCCCATGTGACATGGTGCCTGTGATACCAGCAGCCATGGCGTACATAAGGGTTTTAGGTTTATCACATTTAGAGAAAAAACATTTGAAAAAAACATGGACATGATAAAAATTGTGATCTTGTAAAATGCCCATTGTGGCAATGTTAAGACATTTAAAACCGGTTTATGATATTTTAGTAAAATTTCAAACCACATCAATCTGTTTGTTTTGTATTTCTCTCAAATATTTGTCTCTAGAACGATACTTCGAGAGGTCAGCCTTCTGTATGGAGAGTATTTTGGCATGTTTACCAGAAGGAAATCATCTATGCTGGTCTGAATCGGCTGGTATATGATATTGCTTGTATCATTGGACCCTTAGTACTCAATCTATTAGTGCTATATGTCATCCAATACAACCAGCCGAAACAGGTAAAGCAAATTTTCGTGACATTTTTAAAGAAACAGCCACCAAAAAAATATTGAACGCAGGATTTAAAATATATCCAAGTGAAATATGTTTATAGTCGTGTCACATGGTCACCATAAGCTTCTGGTATCATGTGAAAGCATATTTCTAAACAATTTGGGAATCCCAATACTCCCATTGCATGATCTGAAGATGCTTCCGCGTCGGGATAAAATCACGATTTATACTTTGACATAAAGTTTCATGAATAATTATCGAACCCTCCTCTAATCAATGCACTATACATACCTGTCGATCAAGTCACTCAATAGGCTCTGCTCCCTTTACATTGATAATTGCCCTGTTGTCAAAAGACCGCGTGTCGAAGGCTCTGTTGTCACATGATCTGACCATGGTCTTAACCTAAAGGTACCCGGAACACACATATGTGCTGGTGACAGGACTCCGTCAGTGACTTCTCCTCGTAAATGGAATTGTATTCCTAAAATGTTCATAGTGCTTCTAGTGTAGCAGAGTTCAAATCTCTCCTTAAGACTGTTTTCTTAATTTACTTTGTTTTTCTTTGTGTGTGTGTGTGGGGGGGGGGGGGGGGGGGGGTGTAGCGCTTTCTATCCATTGGCAAGGGCGCATTATAAATGCCGTTTTTTATTATTTATTTATCAACTGTTGCGCAATAATTAATGCATATTCACATTTTTAAGGGTAAAATTTAGTTTTTGACGGTATGAATTTATGGAAAAGGACACGTACATGCTGATATACAGAGTGTCCCAATAAAATGCATCACTTTTATTTTTGATTATATCTCAGAAACCAATTAACAAAGCTTGACATTGTTTTTCATAATAATAATTAGTCTTTTATCGATGAAATTTTGAGCAAAATCCCTCAAGTCGTTCTTGAGAAAACTAGAATTTTGTAAGAAGACTCGATTTTACCTAATTCCAATGGAGTTTACCACAGTAACTCATATATATCATGTTAATAAAGCACATCTTTGGTTACTTATGATCAATTTATTTTAACTTGGAAAACAGACACTAAAAGATCACAAAATATGGCACAGACACTAAATGTGGTTTTGATATCTTTTTCAGCACTGAAGGTAGCACCGTATTTCAATTTGTAGGTTTTTGGTCTGTTAGTCCATGATAGCTCACATTGTACAATTTTGGCACAATTGTAAATTAATTTCAAGCAACTCTGCCTTTCACATGACCACAATCAGTTTCCAGGTACCTTTGTATTCTTATCATCATGATCCTGGTCCAAAGCTACGTTCTATATACATTCCGGGTGACGATGGGAGTCGAGTGTGATCAGACAAGCTTGCAAGATTTAATCAGGTTTATACAAATTCTAAATTTTCTGTTGTTGTTGCTATTGTTGTTGTTGCTGTTGGTTTGTAGTTGCTTTCCTGTGAGGGTGTTTATCTATGAATAAAATGAGTTTTCCATTTAGAGTAGGCCTACTACTGTGGTGACATGGTCATGTCAGATCGATGATAGTTGCAAATGGTGGCATTTCATGAGGTGGGTCAAAAATGTGTTACATGGTCAAAATGGTCAAAAAAAAACAACAAATTTTTGATATGATGTTGATATTATTTATCTCTTTCAATTCAAGTAACTTTTTAGCCAAATATCACTTTTGTTTTGGCATAATGGGCTAATTAACGGTTAATTACTCCATAAACGGCAATGCAAACTGTAATTTTCAAATGCGTTTTACTCAAAATTGCCCGTTTTTACTAAAACAAGTCATAAATTGGAATGATTAATGGTAAACAGTTCATTTTTTCAGGATATGTTCTAAACACTTTAATAGTTACTGCACTCTTAGAATGAAAGTATCAAATATGAGACAAAAAGGATCAATTTTGATCCTTTTTAGGTATCAAATATGAGCTTATCCTTTAAGGATCAAAATGATCCCAAAAAAAGGATCAAAAATTTTGATCCGAAAAAGGATCAAATATTTCTTATAAAAAAGACCTGCAAAAAACATCACACTTAAGTGACGCTAGCAGGGTTTGAACCCACGCCGCACTCATACCTACTGGTAATTACGAGACCAAGGCTCTAACCACTCGACCACGGGGCTGTGTGATGAAATCAACGTATTTATACATGTTACACCATAGTATACATTCCCCGCTGTGTAGCGGTAATGGGGTGTACTCAAATATGAAACAAAACATCACGTTGCATCCAAACGCGGTATCAAAATGTGAGCTCATCCTTTCCGTATCAAAGTAAACCAGAAATACGGATCAAAACTTTGATATTGTAATCAAAAAGGATAAAAATAAAATGATCCTAAAAAAGGATCAAAAATGATCCTTGTGAATTTGATCCATTTGTATATATTGATCCGCAAAAGGATCAAAAGTGATCCTTAAAGGATCAAAAGTGATCCTTAAAGGATCAAAATAAAATGATCCCGAAAAAGGATCAAAAATTTGATCCCGGCCTTCTAAGAGTGTGTGATGCATTAAACTTGAAACAGACCCCTTAGGGTCTTGATGTTAATGACCTTCAATTAATCAGAGGCGGGCTATACAAGGGGAGAAAATGGCACGTTTCAAATCATTCTGTCTTAACTCTTATTTGAGGCAGCTTGATCCCCTGAAAATGTTGACACCAAATTTGTCAAAACCGGACAAAAAATGGGAAAGTGCTACCCAAAAATCTGTTTTGAGGGGCATGAGGGGGTTAGGGTCTGAGGAAGGTCTAAAATGATAAATTTGCCAATTTACTGTAACTATATACAAAATTTTAGCCATGTTGGTGACTATCAAAATGTATTTGAGGTCACAGAATCCATTTGTGAATGTTCCAGCAATGTCAAACCTTCCGAAATGGTGATTTTCTAGATTTTGGCTATCTACCGCATCCGTAGGCACCGCATCCTTAGGCACCACCACCCTTGTACTGCCAAGTTCAAACCATTGTCTCTCTTAAATTATGTAACTCATGAAGACCAAATTACCACCACAAATAGCAGAAAGTGTAAGCTTTCAAATGAGACAAAAAACAAGTCCATAGGCCGAAGAATAGTGAATTTACATCAAATTAAGTTCGAGAACCCATGATAAAATGTAACAGCACCACCTTTTTAGCATACCCACTTAATGACAAGCCACCAAATATGAGTTACTGTGGTAAGCTCCATTATTACAAAATTTTCTCAAGAACGACTTGACGGAATTTGCTCAAAATTTCACCGATGAAACACTAAACTGTACTAATTATTATTATGAAAAACGTTTTAGTTTTTGTTTATTGGTTTTTGAGATATGATCAAAAATAAAAGTGATGCATTTTTATTGGGACACCCTGTATACATCATATAGTTATTTATGTATCATCCCAAGTTTATGTGATACAATTAAACGAGCTCATTGGAAAAGAAACTGAAAAGGATGTGCATTAAATTATGCTTAACGAACAGCATAATACTGTTTTGAATTTTTGTGTGAATGCATTACTGAAAAAGTGTTTTGAAATATGACTGTATAAGACAAATTAATTAAAAAAAGTTGTGTTTGAGAGTAAGTTACCAAATATAATATGAACGTGATATTTTCTTATCCTTTTAGGTCGACGCACACCCTTTTGTCACATTGACGGAGTTATTTGAGAATGGATATGTATTAATAGCAGTGATTTTTATAACCAATATAATTCAGTTTTTCACCTTCCAACATAATTTGTATTTGAGTAACCTCACTGGCATACACATCAGGACATCATTACAGGTCAGTACTTAATCTCGGCTTACATTTTCTATTTGGTCCATGCTCGACATACTAGGGCAATGGCGCTGATTTTTATTACCACATCCAAACATTTAGGCTGTATAAGCTTGTATTTAGGCTTTTAAAGACCTCAAGTGAACTTACTTGATTAACAGATTTGGTAAGTAGCAAATAATAAAAATGTAACAGCTACAACAAAAATATTCTAATTATGAGAATATGATCATTCATGATTCAGGGCGACAAATCTATGGTGGTTTTAAAATATTCAGCTTTCACATATAAAACGCTTTGGACAAATTCTGGCACACAGTATTTATATACACAGCATTGGGGATAAAGTTAACTTTCGATCTGTATCTGTGGTTCAATGACTATCTCTATTTAAAGTAGATACAGCGTGTGCCAATAAAAACGCAAATTTTGAAAACAAAAATATTTAAAATATAAGCAGGCCCTTTTTCTCATCAAATTATCAATGCTATTAAAATAAAGCTTCTTTCTCCCTTTCATTATGCTCTTTGGGTCATCCAATTCGGATATTCCTGTCCGGAGATACAGCATTTTAAAAATGGAGCACAAATTTCAATCTGGTCCGATATTTGTGATCATCGGATGAAGAATGTAAACCCAGGTTGATATGCATCCTGCAGACATTATCCCGTTTAAACTGATTATTTGTGGCTAAAATATATTATTTGTGAATTATTTTCATTGGAAACAAAACAGGTGATCGATTTGAAGAAATTATTATAAGCAATTATTAAGCAATTATGAAATTTAGTTTTAGCAGTCTCAAGTTTCCTGGTTTTAGTTGTGGTATTCACTCAGTGTCAGCACTTAGATAAAACAAAAAATCAAGGGATTTCGTATTAACATCTTATTATAAAAATGAATAGATAAAATGCGAGACTCGGAGGCAGTAGCTGCAATTGAAATTTTGAGGGAAAATGACATTGCGTATCAAGATAAATTTTAAAATCAATGCCCACATCATGACAGACATTTGTAATTCCGGTTTGGGGAAACTTTGAACATTAAATTTTGGAGAGAAAACAAATGAAATTATTATTACTTGCAAATGTTATTCTTACATCCTTTTTGGCTTGATTGGATACTTTCAATGACCTTTTGATATAACACTAAACAAAAAATGTAAGTAAGTGATGGAAGTTTTCATCTGGAGATGAAGTAACTTGTCATTAATGTTTTGATTGCCACCCACTTTTGGTTATGGATCATGGAATTGAGATCAAGAAATCGGACCAAACCAATTTTTAAAGGCTTCACTGAACTTCAGAACTAAACATTCAAATTTTACGATACAAAAAGCTGTTTGAAGCTGAGATTATGTACAATTACATTTGATATTTGTTTTTAATAAACGTAGCCTAATTCTCTCATTAAAAAATCATCAAAAATCTTGCGTTTTTATTGGCACACCCTGTACATGCACTGCTCTGTGGCTTAGAGCTTGACAAAATTATAGCACAATTTGTTGTTTGATTTACCGATTAATGACTTCTAAAACAACCTCTCATTACAGGAAAACAGAAAAAAGTACACCGAAAAAAATAAGTGAGTCATTTGACTCATTTGAGGCAAAGTGTGTCTGTACACGGACAAAATGACTCAAAATCGTGCAAAAGTGAGTCCTTGACTCACTATTTTTTCTGCGTATGTATATACTTTATAAACCTTGAAGTATAAATAAGCAGTCGATTAACGCACATAAACTATTGTTCTTGTCCATGTGGTAGCAACAAAATTTGCCAAAAATGATACCAAAATCATGAAAGATTCATTTACAAAATACATTAATACGCAGTGATTTGGTCTTAATCAATCCTAATCAATCATTGCTTGTGTCTTGCACAATACAAAAACACCATTTCACAATGTTGTAAAATACAAGGGATATGCTATGTGTGGATCTCGTAACAAAATCTTCATGGTTTGTAGATTATAGTTAACCGTATATTGGAGGGAGGATAAACCACATTTGTTCTGTTTCCCTATGTTAAGACGAGAGGAATATATTGGAATGGTTGAAACAAAGTTTGACCAACTCTTAAGTTGTTAAGTAAGCAATTTTGATAAACTTAGCGGTAGATATATTTCGTCATTTTTGTAGTCATTTTCATTCAGAATTTTTCTCATGGTGTTACATTTTCACCACTATGTTAAATTTTCATTCGGAATGAAAATTTTGATTTTAATTTTTTCTCATGGTGTGAAATTTTTGCCATGGAGTAATATGTTTGACCAATTATCAAAATGTACATGATGGCGAAATATTTTTCGCATCACGGCACATTTGAAATGATTACTCATCTGTAGAGTTTTGATAATTCATAGCACATTACTATCTTTGGTAATCGTTGTTTTCAAACAATACCATAATTACCTTGGTCTTTTCAATATAATCTGAAATCTATCCTTGATAGGTACTGTGGATTTTATTATGTTGAAAAGATTTGCTGAATACTTCATTTTTCTCCAATTTTTATCACTGTCCTGATTTTTCATCATTCTAATTGTAGTTTTAGCGGATTATTCCTTTCGTCTGGGAACTCGAGGTCAATATGCATTCAGCTCTCTGGATTTTCAAGGTGGTAAAAATGACGAACTATATCTAGCGCTTTACTTTTTCCTACTTTTTAATAGGTTGTTATGGAAGTCATCAATAGCAAATGCGAGCAAACATGTATTGACATTTTTTATATACCTCATAATCCTGTCCTCTGATTGGTTAAAAGTGAGGGCATGGATTTAACTAGGACCGGGAATATTTGTCACTAGGCCCGCTCAATATATTTTGCGCCGTGCAACTCGAGCTTTGCGCGCGACTATAGGCATTCATTTAACCAACAAGATTACTAAAAGTCTATATATTTGGTATATAAAACGAATATTGACTGCTTTTTGTTTGGGGTATGGTTTAAATTAATTCCCCTCGGTGATCTACAAACCATGAATATCTGCTTCGGGTATATTTTTGGTTTTCAGATCACTTCGGGAAAATAATTGAAACCATGCCCCTCAAAGCAGTCAATTTTTGTAAAATACAAATATACAAAAATACACTGTAAACATGTACAATGATGTAATTCACGATTTGAATGGTTAATCAATCTTACATCAAAATCTTTCAGACTATGGTTTATGACAAGGCACTTCGACTTTCAAGTTATAGCATATCAGGAGGGAGTATGACAGTTGGCCAGATCACCAATCACATGTCTGTGGATGTCTACAATATGTTTTTCTTTTCTCAAAAGATGCATTATTTATGGGCAATTCCACTCAGGGTAAGTTGTAAGAAATTAAGAATGTATGGAGATGTCAGGAAATAGTAATATGCAAAATGTCGAATACAGACTGGATTCTCAAGTCCCCCAAGCAGCAGGGGTTTTTCACCCACAGTCCTTTACGTTGCCTTGATTTGCTCCTCAAACGTGAGCAAACGAACCAAAACATATAGCGATCGTCGAGGATGAGGTGTGTGATTTGTAATGTTTTTTTTTTTTAATAATTGTTATAAATGATGTCTTCAACTTGTAGAACCTAAATCAAATTACTATCATTCATGAGGGAAAAAATAACGTTACTTTTTAAAGAAGGATTTTTATTTCAGTTCACTTAACTGTTTGTTTTTACCATTTTATCATGTTCATAGTTTATCTTTTAAAATTAGCTTCTAAAAATGTCGAGACCTTGCAAATTATATTCAATCAATCAATCAATCAATGATACAAGTACTTGCATAACATGCATACCCCATGAAGCACTGTGCCATGAAGGAGTCTATTCGTACAGGGGACCTGATGAAAAGGAACATCCTTCTTTGATTTCAGGCAATTGACAAAGAGAACATGGGCCTGGTTAACAAAAAATCGCAGTTTGTAAAGAACGTCATGTGGTTTTGACTTCAAGTTCGCATTACCTCGACAAATGCACATGTGTCCGTTTTGTATTTCGGCCATGAAAGCGTGCACCGAAATGATATCTTCATGTGACACAATTATATGAAGCTTAACAATAACTTGGTGCTTAACAGAATTTGTTTACCTGTTGTTTACTCTAACTGGGTATAGGAGTGATACGGCCCAGGTGTCCCTGAACATGGATGAAGATGTGACTGCATTTGAGTCATCTAACACACGCACACAAAACCATTATTTTACAGGTGATTCTAGTCGTCGGCCTTCTGTATCAACAAGTTGACTCTGCAGCATTTATAGGGTTAGCAACCATTGTGCCTGTAGTAACTTTGCTGCTAATCATCGCCCGTCTACTGAGTATTGTACAGAAAGTTGTGATGGTATGTATTGTTGTATTCTGCGGTATTTTTGTTGTTCCTGAATAGATCACCATGGTATCGGCAAAGCAATCATTTAGTGGTTTATACACAACGTACAAAACAGTCTCTCGGTTCTTGATTATTAAGACAGGTTTATCTCGTGATATTTGCTTTGCCAAAAATTTAATTATATACGTTTAGTGGTTTATACACAACGTACACAACAGTCTCTCGGTTCTTGACTATTAAGACAGGTTTATCTCGTAACATTTGCTTTGAGAGGTTGAGGACAACGCCGCGGAAGAAAACCCATATGAATGCAGTGTCTAGGAGTTATATTGAATCCCTTCGATTTTAAGCAAATTTGGCCACAAGTATCTATGGCTAAAAACGTTACTACCTTTAATGACCACAAGTTGACCTCTATGGATCATCGTGGTCGAACTTTGATTTCACCAAAAATATCACTTCTACAGATTGCATAACACGCTTATAAAACTCGTAGAGATTATTCTTTGAATTTATAAAGTAAAAAGTCAACATGAGGTAAATTCGATTTCGCATATCTCTGCACGGGTCTAGACAGACCCATTTTGTGACCTATTATGAGCCAAGTAACTTTTTATTTTAATTGATTTATAATCTTAATTCTTTTACAC
>JXSR01S030402.1:109658-142995 GCA_000969725.1 Ophiothrix spiculata | reverse complement strand
AAGGTTTTGTAATAAGTATATTGCATCTTTATTTTTTTATGTGTGTATCATACATTTTGTCAGTAACTGAAATTTTTAAAATACCTTGGAAATTCCCTTTCCCAAAGCAAAAAATGCGACTTTTAAATTCATTTTAAGGGAGTAGGCCTTATGTTAAAATTATTATTAAAATGCAATTCTTACATGCTTACACCTTGAAAACGTTAACAATATCAAACTTCTTTAAAACTAAACTTCATGCACCAAAACTATATATAATATCAAAGACTTAAATAGATTACAATCTTAAAAAAACAATATTTTATTGCTATAGTTACATAATTTGTAACCAAAATCGCCTGTAAATCCTGGTATTCCGTTCGTTATTTCCAGTGATAAACCAAAAGAAACTTTAAGTTAAAAATAGGTCAATGTCAGAATGAATTAGCATTTCCCGGCAAAGAAGAAATCACACGACCGATATAGTTGGAGTACCATTTGCTTGTAGTAGCTGATAAAGTGCTTAGCAAGACATATTATGTGTTGACTCACCCCAAAAGGGGGACTTTGAGACAAAACACTTTTCAAGATACAGGTGAAAATAGGCAGCAAAAAATAAAGAAAATAATAAGAATTTTAAAGCAAATTTTCTGTTGTAAAATTTGATCGCCTTAATAAATTTCAACAAGTAAGGTGTCATTTTTAAGCTTAGAAAATGATGCAACAGATGAAAGGAAAAAATCTAAATTGATATATAATCTTCAAAGTCCCCTCTTTCGGGCTGAGCCACCACATACATTGTATGTATCATCTTGGGAGAATATGGGTGATACATCATTGGGTGCCTGACTGGAATTGTGTTATGGCATTTACGGTATATAAAATATATGACATTTGTAGGATTTGAAATCATAATTTTAAATAATTCTAGGGGACATAAATAGAATTAACGGTATGCCGTCATTAACATTCTTATCTTCTTAACGATACATGCTGGTAATTATTCACACGGTGAAGGCTAAACCAGATTAAACCCTGCGCATGGTAGCAGGTAAAACAAAGTCCATATTTGCGTTGGTGCTTGTAGCACAAAGTTTTTCTTGACCTGATCTGACGCACTGCAAACTATTACTTTGTGCAGACAGTTTTAAATAGGAGCATTTTGTGACCATTGTAAACAAAATCGGACACTTTCAGAATTTTGGACTCCCATAGGGCATAATCCGTGACCTATAACATTTTGGATATAACTCCAGAACAATATTTCAGACACAAATAAAAGTGTATATTTTATGCCTCCTATTGGTGAGAGGAACATATTGTTGTGGTTTTGAATAAAATATGATAAATTTGAATTTTCACGCTTTGTTTTGGTAGCCATTTTGTTTTATGCATTAATCAATTTTGACACTTTTGACATGCGTATACTTTTTCTACTTTTTAAATATATTGTTTTGGCGGTCATAAACAGTTAATTTAAGTCAAAAAATATTGTGATTCAATTTAGTGTACAGCAACTACTGATTTACTAACGATATATCGAAAGCGACGTGTCCTACTGTAGTCATCCAATTTAACACATTTCCACATCTCAATGTCAGCCATTACTTCGGCCAGCAACTACGTGATGCAACATACATACATACATACATCAGGCTTATTTATCGTGCCATTTCATCTAGATCACAGCACGGCTGTCTATACAGATATCACAATCTGATCACATCCTCCATAATGGCTGCCCAAAGGCGCACTTTATGTCCGTAGTTAGATTGTGAGTATCTAGACAACCTTAGTTCGTATATGATCATTAGCGTCAATTACCATTCAAATGCATTTAAAACCATGAAAGAGTAAAGATGTAATCCTTGCATGACAGAAGTTGATTAAATCAGTGCTAATTATGCACCGCTTTGGGTGGCATCATATGGATGGCCCCAGTAATGGCAGATATGGAGGTGGACATAAGTCATTAAAAAAGAATAAAAAAAAATCACCTTGTTTAGGCTTTCGCCAAGGAAACCCAACTTGGTACTTGGTACCAAGTAAGCTAAAGGAAGCTAATCTTTGACAGGGATCCCAAGATGTTTTTTTAAATCAGTTTTGAATGCAGGAGGAAGACCGGTGTACCCGAAGAAAAACCTGCGGAAGCGAGCATGGACTGAAAACCAAATGCACATAAAGCGCCGGGCGCGGTGCGCGGGACTCGAACCCGGGACCTCATTGGTGCAAGGCGAGGGAACTACCGCTGTGCCAACCCGCTCCCCCTAGCGATTAACTGGTCATAATTTTTGTTTCACATAAAACCATTGGTAAAACCATGCCAATTTGTATTCAACGTATTGTAACTCTAAATATATACACTTAAAACCCACAAATATGTATATTGCTGGAAAGCTTATTTTCCAAGGATTTCAGTTTTACCTAAATAAGACTAATTTTGAGGGATGGGTAAGCATTATACATGGTGCAAAATAAAATAAAAGTGCATTTTGGTCAACCAACTTGGCGCAATGAGATTTTGTTGGGGAAATGTGTATCCAGATGACACAACATTACTTGATGGATGTAATGATGGCCTTCCATAAAATATTACATTTGGTGACCAATTTCATTGTGGTCAAAATACTGAAGATGGTCAAAATCTATTAAAAAAACAAGTTATTAATTTTTGGGATATTTATCGGTCATAATTTTTTTCCTGTATACACTACCTAAAAATTAATCACATAATTGGATTCCTCGTCAAATTTCCTATTGAAAAATGTATAACTTTTACCAACTACGTCGACTCGGTTTCGAGTGTAAATGCATGTTTTGTACTGTAATGTATAGAGAAAATTACCCACATATAAACCATTAAGAAACTACAAAATTTGGATGATGTGTTAATATTCGATACATGCTTTAGCATTAAACATATCTCATCGAAGTATATGCAAAAAATTATGATCCTAGCGTTTTTATTTTTAACAATACATGTGTTTATAAATCATAACTTTCTTACACTTTTGAAATGTAATCCTATGCGCGCCTCCTCCACCGTCGCCTCCTCCACCCGATCCATCGTGTTCCCTAATTGCTTTTTTAAGTATAACTTCATTGATTAAAATCATAGGAAGTTCACCTTTTATACATAAATAGAGTATAAATAGACCTTTTATATGATACCAAATTTTCCCAAATATGTAAAGAAGTTTTAGCAAAAATGCATGTTTTCTATCAATTTTAGGGTTAATATGTAACAGATCCATGATATTGGAGGGACCTATTTGTGACGCAAGGCCATGTGTAGAAAATATATAGAGAGAAGTTCTGGTACAATTAACACCGTTTAGGGTTGTAAATGTCTTCTCTTTTGATAACATGATTTACATGTTTTGCAGATAAACATCTAAACACTAAAGAAAATAGGCTATGACTTCATGTAAGCATAGGGTTTTGAACAATATGATGTAAGTGAAGCAACAATTTCATTAATATTCCTTTTTTTTTTGCCTCAGTTGTAAGTGAAAGATCATTTCAGTCTTGCGCCATTTCGCCCTTTAAAGGGTGCTATTTACTTCATCTTACGCCATTTAGGGGTGCAATTTGCAGTAAACATTTACGCCGTTTTATATATGAAGAGTTTGTTTCCAAAAGGGCCTTAATCCACTTTTGGTCAAAATTGAGTTATTGGTGCCATAGTGTAGTACTATAGTAGTAGTTTAATGGAACCAAGGCATTTTTCCCAAAAGTTGCTTTCATAGAGTTTACCAGTACACAACAATCTGTGTTTGTTTCCAAAAGAGCCTAAATCCACTACAGTTTGTTTCCAAAAGGGCCTTAATCCATTTTAGGGTGTAAACAAACCTCTCAATAAAATATAAGCAATAAAGTTTTGATTTCCATAAATGATGTCACTGTAGTGAGAGGACCTATCCCTAACTTGTGAAGCAGTAAAAACTTAAAAATGAATTGAACATGACAAGAAAAGATCCGTTTGCTGATTTTCAAATGGATTTAGGCCCTTTTGGAAATAAACTCTAAATGAAGAAAGCATCCCCAAAAAGAACAAAAATCAACTTTGGGTAAAAATTTAGTTATTGGTGCCATAATGTAGTACTATAGTAGTGATTTCATGAAACCAACTATTTTTCCCGGAATTTGCTTTAATTTAGCTTGCCAGTGCAAAAAAAATCTCAGTTTGTTTCCAAAAGGGCCTAAATCCATAGTTATTTCCAAAATGGCCTAAATCCACTTTATAGTGAAAATAAAACTCTCTATAAAAATACATTATAAAGCTCTGATTTCCGTGAGTGGTGTCAGTAAAAACTTGAAAATGATTTTACCATAACAAGGAATACGTTTTTGCTGATTTTCTCAGAACTATGAAAAGTGGATTTAGGCCCTTTGGGAAACAAACTCTTCATAATATTATATGCTCCAGTACAAGTATGTGACGAGCTTGAGTACCACTTAGTATGCAAGAGCACCCAACCCCTCCCCCAGGAAACTATAAAACTACAATCAGAGATTTGGAAAGGTGAAAATCTTTACTATCAAAATTGCTATAGTTACAATATCCAAAACCTCATTAGAATAAGATGATATCGCTTGATGTTAAAGGGACTGGCCTAGATTCTTCCCACTAATTTTTTACCTTAATATTTTTTTTCATGAATCGGCAGAACATGTTTATAGTAATATAACCTACAAGTAGTTTTCCATTTGGAGGAATATTGGAGAAAATTGCAATTCTTTACCTGCTTTAATTTTTTTCGTCGCGAAAAAAAAATATGTGAAAACAGTGTTTCTAATTTCATAATTTAAAAAGATTTTGTTTCTACACATGTGATGGGTAAACAAATAATTTTTGATGAAATTGTTTTTCTTTAATATGTATTAAATTATCTCCAGGAGCTTTGCTTTATTTTTTATCTAGTAAATCCAGATCTGAGGTACAAATTTAGGATTCAGAAAACACAACGTAGTCACACCACCATCAAAAAATGATATATTGCAAATGAGTTATCTCCCAATTTGAGCCATTTCTGTGTAAATTTGTGTACGATTTTGGATATTACTTCACTTTTAAGCTTTATTTAGAGCATTTCCATAAGTTTTTAATTCTAAGTGGAATCCAGGCTAGCCCCTTTAATGTTCACGCTCACGATTTTAGTTAAAATCCTGTTATTGTGTTTAATTTAAGTGATAAGCTGAAAGGAAACGTTTCGATAGGTCAAAGTCAAAATTAATTGGCATTCCCCGTAAAAGAATTATGATCAATACGGTCGGAACACTATCTCGCTCTACATGTATAGTATATAATTGATAATATTATTATTGAAAAAGAGTGTAAATATAGACATACATGTATCAAATTTGAGATTATGAGTGATACCTCATTAGGTATCTGACTTGAAATTCTATCACGACAGTACAGCATATAAAATTGATGACACTTGTAGTATTTGGTATCATAATTTTGCCGATCCATGTCAGATCATTCATACGTTGATGGCTAATCCAGATTAAGGGTAAAGGGAATCCATCTGCTCAGGAAAATGTGAATCCTAACTATTTTTTAATCATGAAAAGATAATGGATTATGGCAGGAGTTAGTCTTGCATTACGGAGCGAGGGGTCTACCGCTGAGCTATCAAGGCAGCGTTGAGATCGTGAACTAAAATCTAAACATAAACATTAGAATGCCGTATTTTTCTTTTGTTTACATAAAAATTGCAATTTTTGCCTCATTGGATTGCTCAATTTGTAAGTAAATTATGCAAATGCGTATATCAGGCAAAATGTAGATAATGTAGATACTTAAAACAGACAATTTACAGCTCAAACAGGGCGAAATCAGAGTCGTAATTCACGTCCTGATTTTCGGGCAAAACAACGCGGGTTTGTTACGTTATCATTCAAAATCAACTCAGAATATTTACAAAATATTGTTTGTAATTCAATAAGAAGTATCAAGCCTACAATCTGTCAAAATTTGAAACCAGTCGAATTGTTCAAACATCGTGAAATTATGAGGTTTCGGCGAAAAAGGGTCAACTTTTTTGAAGTAGTCTTTAGGCGTCATTTTGACCTTGATAATGGACGTGAAATCACTAGTAAAGTTTCATGTATAAACTAGAGACTCTATTCAATATGTACGCCAAAATTGTGATATTCTGATAGGTGTAAGTAGGTAAAAACTTGCAGTAAACATGACATTCAGCCGAGCGAGACGATTTTAGTGACTGTAGCGTTAAACTCTGCGTTTATTACTCGTTATATACCCTTCCTGGATTCGATGTACATGAGCATAATGTTCCTTGAAGTTTGTGGGATTCATTAGGTAATTTAATCGAAGTGCTCTGTTTCTCTAAATTATTTAAATGTTCTGTTTCTCTAAATTCTGTAAGTTTGAAAAGTAAGTCCAATTAACTACACTGTTAGAACGTTGGGCAAATAATTTACCCAACGTTGGTTCAACTATGAACAACCCTACTTCTGGGTAAATAATTACCAACGTTGCGTACAATGATGGCTAATTACCTAACTGTTGGGTAAAAGTTTTAGCTAATTACCCAAATATTGGGTAGAATTTCATCAACAGTTGGTTAATATTATTTACCCAACAATTGGGTTGTTCATAGTTTAACCAACGCTAAAAAATTGCCCAACAGTATAACAGTGTAGGCTTGCAAAAGCGTAACTTCATATCAAGTTATATTATAAATTCATTAAACTAGACCTTTAAGTCTATAATTATTTTCAATACAATTTTAGTTTTTTAGAAAGATAACGGCAGAATTTTCACGGCTTCGTTTCAAAAGTATTACAATTTAATTTTCTAAATCCAAATTTTACGTCAAAGTTGTCAAGCTGTTATTTCCTGGATTTCCAGTTTTAAAATTTAAGAACAAAATTTGCTTCTGCATTATAACCTATAGACTTGTGCGGTGTCGGTACAAAGGGGTAGTTTGATACTACTGAAATAATTTCGGGTCATTATAAGCTCTCATGGTGCAATAAACATGATAAAATTGACATGGAGGAGCAATGAGATGTTTGTTTACATGGTCATTAGAAATGGCGGTCAGCGTTAATCAGAGACGTTGCTATTATTCCATGTTTGTGTTGTTTTAAGCTGATAAGGCAGATGGCGCCCCGATCTACTTACGACGGATTCAAAATTGCCTTTAGATACTCTATATACGATTGTCCCTGTCAAAAAGCACCGGATAAACATACTTGATCGCTACATGAAAGAAAAACGTGCATCAGTTTAAACGCGATACGCAACATCATTGACTATTACTTGACTATGGGTCAAAACATAGTCGGCCTTCAAACAAAATTTTCACTACCAAACATTTGGTCGTGACGTCAAAATGACGAGTTATTTTATTTTAAAAAGTTATTTTATTTGAAGTCAATCGTCATTTTGACGTCACGATTTAATGTTTGATAGCGAAAATTGTGTTTAAAGGCCGACTATTGTTAGGCCCTAACTGTTCAAAACGAGACTGTAACAATAGGAAGTAAATGTGTTGCTTTATTTCATAAGAAAATGTTAATCTAAATTTCACTTTTTGAAGTAAACATTCCATAATCAACACGACTCTCATTCATCTTTCACAATATTTGGGCGTGTGATTTGACATTAGCTCCAGTCATACAATTTCAAAGTGATCGACATATGAGTTAATGTAATCGTCGAAGATATTGTCAAGTTAAAAATTTTACTTCCCTATAGGATGTGACAAAAAATTTATTTGGGGATGCGGACTCGCGGAGTACGTTTGTAGCTTTGTGCTTTTACAAAGTCAAACAAGTATGCCCTAAAAAAAGCAAATCAATGTAGAATTGCTTTGGAAAATACAGATTGTGTTTGCAGATCGTGCATACCGTCCCTGAATCGACACTTTGAACCTTTTTCAATTAGTCAATTATCAAAGTGAATTATATATTGTGCCCTCTCCCCGGGCCCTCTCCATAAGGCCTTCTCTCGGAGCGACGTTTGTATAGACTCGATCGAGCTACTTTCATTTGTTCACTTTTTGAACTTCTGCTCCAAATTACGTAATGGTCCAGTTGGAAGCAAAACAGGTTGAGTGATACTGAGAGGTTTAAACAGGCTTACAGCACAAGAAACATACCTATTTGATATTTCGACATGTAGCACATGTCCTCATCAGAAGAAATCCTGTGATGTTGTGAGGATAGATGACCTTTTCTAACCTATGATGACGTCAGTCAGAACAATCCATTATAGAGTGATGTTCCAGCCTAGAAACGAAAGAACGACTGAAGCAAGGAAATAAGGATGGAGAAAGGAAACAGTGGTCTGTCAGTAAAAGGAAACATGGGCAGAATAAAGAAGACCAGGATTGAATGCGAGGAAGAAATAATGAGAAAGAAAAAACATTAACAGAATAAAGCAGGCAAGGAATGAAGGACGGAAGCAATGAAAGGAAACATGGGTGGAATAAAGCCAGGAAGGAATGAAGCACTCGGGAAGGAACAAAGAGAAAGGAAGCTAAGGAAGAAAACCGTAGAATAAAGCAGGCAAGGAATGAAGGACTCGAGGACAGAAATAATGGAAAGGGGAGCAAATGATGGACGGAAGCCATGGAAAGAAACATGGGCGGAATAAAGTAAGGAAGTAATGAAGCACCCGGGAAGGAACAAAGAGAAAGGGAGCAAAGGAAGAAAACGTGAACAGAATAAAGCAGGCAAGGAATGAATGACTCGAGGAAAGAAATAATGAGAAAAGAATCAAAGGAGGCAAGCAATGGAAAGAAACATGGGCGGAATAAAGCAAGCAAGGAATGAAGGACTCGGGAATAAAGAGTTAGGAACCAAAGAAAGAAAACCTGAAAACAAGGACGGAAGCAATGGAAGGAAACATACGTGGAATACAGCAAGCAAGGAATGAAGGACTCGGGAAGGAACAAAGAGAAAGGAACCAAAGAAAGAAAACGTGAACAGAATAAAACAGGCAAGGAATACTCGAGGGAAGAAATAATGAGAAAGAAACCAAAGAAAGACAGTAATGGAAGGCAACATAGAAGGAATAAAACAATCAAGGAATGAAGGACTCGGGAACAAAGAGGAAGAGAAAGGGAGAAAGGAAGAAGAGAAAGAGTCATGAGAAAGGAACCAAAGGAAGAAAGCAATGGAAGACAACATGGGTGGAATATTAAGCAAGCAAGAAATGAAGGCATCGTGAACAAAGAGGAAGAACGAGGGGGAAAGGAAGAAGGGAAGGAGTCATGAGAAAGGAACCAAAGGAAGGAAGCAATGGAAGACAACATGGGTGGAATAAAGCAAGCAAGAAATGACGGACTCGGGAACAAAGAGGGAGAAAGGAAGGAGGAAGAAGTCAGGAAAGGGAAGGACGACAGAAAACAGGAAGGAGAAAGCAAGAAAAGACAAGAAGGGAAGAAATAGGCAGCGGCAGCGAGGAAGTAGGCAAACGAAGCAATGAGGCAAGTTAGCAGATACAGCAGGTGCAGAAATATAAAAGCAATATACGATCTTCACCTTTAAAAAGAGGTAACAGTATTCACCTCTTTTCTTAAGCTGCTATATTGATGGCACAGTAATACTGCTTTCAAGATAGAAGAGAATTAAAACTGTGTTTGTTAGATGACACCCCAGAGTTAAATCCATCAAAGGATTTATTGAGCCCATATTGTCAATTTTGGATCACTGCAACAACAACTTATGCTACATATTTCTGCCCTAAGCTATATCCAGACAAATCGAGATTTCATAGCCTTATCAATACTCGTACATATGGTGACCTAGCTCTGGATTATTATTTCTGTTGAACAGATTACTTCTTTACTTGGTAAAATACAAACTTGGAGAAGTCCAAGAGAGAAGTTTGCTTTCTTATCTAAGTTTATCTTACAAACAGAATACAAATGCTATTTCAGATTTCGGGTTAAAACGTATCATAGTTTGCGGCTGTAGCCTGTATACTTTAGATACAGACAGAATACTTGCAATTAACCAACTAACCTATACTGATATTTTGAGTTTCTAGTATTATAATTTGCAGCCGTAAATCTTTAGACCGTAAGCCGGTGTTTTTATATCTGTTCAGCTAAACAGATTAAGATTGAATGGATGAAATAGTTTAAAGACGGAAATTGGAAAAACATGTCGGTTCATTCCAAATTGTCTTCATATCCTCTTGAGACGTAGAACATTACAAAATCGTCAAAGATTACAACAATATTCAGAAGTCGATCAAGAATATTCAGCCTATTGCATGAAACACAATTAAGTTTAATTTTATTTGTTTGTTTGTTTATTTTTTATGTGCGTACAAACAAATATTCATTTTGATAAATAAACGAAAATGCTACAATTAGATTCACCCATTAACCTGCTTAATGAGATCTCAAAATATACAAACACTTCTAACTTATCTCCAACGACGGATATAAGCACTTGCTAGCTACATAGCGACAGGGACATTATCACCAGTAATTAAACTTAAATGATAAGCTTATATCATTTGTTAAAACATTACAAACAAATACGGCAAACTAAATGATTTGACATATTTAATCGCATAGGAATTTCCAATGTCTTTAGTTATCTTGAACAAACTCTCCCGTTGGTCATTCGGTTCTAATTCTATTTTTACATAATATTGTCGAAGACATCAGACTGACCAAAGTCCAATAAAATAATCCTCAATTTGATTCTACACATATGGTGAGTATCATGACTTGATGAAATCTTGATAACTCCTAATTAGAAAGATAATAGCCTTAACATTCAAAATTTAAGTTAAGTCATTAAAGATCCATGTTATGAAGATCAATAGGCTACTGTATACTCTTTAGTGTTAAATTCGTTTTAAGATTTCAATTCGAAAAATATGGACATTGTCAAGTAACAAGCTTGATTTAGGATCTTTCAAAAATCTTACCTTTAGGTATCTTATATGTATATGCATATGTCTATTATAATAGTCATTATTGTAAAATCAAGATCATCAATGATCGAAAATTCAGATATTTCAATCGCAAACAATGTGGCTAATTAGGTGGAGGTTCCCCTTCACAAATAAGACAAAAACGACCCTAAAATGTTTTCAGCCATTAATGAGTGATGTTGGTTATTATCCTTCACCCAAACACACATAATCTTGCGTAAACCACCCAGCTCCACACTGAAAATTGTGTTTCATCACTTGACAAATAATAAGTTGTCATGAAAATGCTCTAGTATGACAAACTATAATTTGTCGTGGAATTTGTCATACTAGTATTGAACGACGAATTATAATTAGTCATGAAAAACGGTCTAGTATGACGACTTTCTCATGACAATTAGTCATGCTGAAAAATTAGTTTGTCATGAATAAAAAATAATTTGTCATGCACAAAAATTAATTTGTCATGCAAGAATAATAATTTGTCACTTAATTTGTCAAGTGACACTAGTTTTTCGGTAGACTAATTCCATTTAAGTATGGCTCAATCCATGTGAAATCAACTAGACGAAACACTCAGGTTCTCCTTGCAGGTTTTGCAATGGCTGTCTGGTCTAGTCAATCCAGATGGACCTCGCAAGCGAATGCGAAGCGTGCGCCTACGTCGCTCGCTTGTGGGGTCCATCTAGATGGACTTGTCTGGTCAGAATCTGATGATGAACATGATGAAGTATGATGAGTAAGCTTAAGTATGAGTATTGGAATTCTGAGTCCAGTAGTGTTGTTCTGTCCGACTCCGAATCCAATGCGGTCTGGTCGGAATGTGATGATAAGCTAGGCACAAACCTAACCTGGAATTAAAGAGTTGTTCTTTCCAATCGAAAGATGTGTTGTCGCTAATTGTCCTCCTGTGCAATCGACTCGAGAATAAAACGCCACACCACTTCTTGAAGTTACGGAAACCCGTTATATACGATATAATTCGTCATGCAAATTCGTCAGTTCTCAGGTATGGTTAGTCGTGCTCAAAGAAGTTTGTCAACATACTTTGTCATGCGTACATTAATTCGTCTTGACCTTAGCTCATGACGATATGCAATTGTCAATTAACGAAAAGTGCATTTGTCAATCGTTCAAACTCGTCCTCCACAGATTGTAATTCGTACAGTTATTAAATTAATTTGTCCTGCATTTGTTTTCGTTTGTCATGCGCCCGCAAATATCGTCAAGTGACGAATAAGGGGAAATTCACTTGCATGACTAATTTATAACCCCTGTTTGACGACTTTCCACCACGTTTGACGAAATAATGTTTTCAGTGCACCCAAACCCCAACCAACCCAAGCCATGCAAACAGTTCATCCCCAGTATTGTTCATCCCCTTTAGATTTAGTCAGGTGTCTCCACTCCTACAACCAAATGACAACATAATTTAGTTTTATAATGTCGGAGGATACATTTCCACAGATTTTCAAATCACGCATCGTCACTTGTATATGATAATCTAACATTTCGAAGCAATTTTGTAACAAAACCAGACTAAAACGAGCACAAGCGGCATTCAGTTACATATGTTTCGGGTTAAGTCGCATGTAATAGACGTGTTCAATTTAGTGGGTGGATATTTTGCTCTCGATGTTACGCGGTTAAGTTTCTTTCAGGATGACACCTTGTGATATAAACTCATCTTTAATTAGATTGCATCGTGAAAACAGCACAGATCGAATTGAACAACGACTTAATATTGTAGATATCGTTTCCGATTACTTTCCGTAAATTAAGTAAACTTTCACGCGTGTTAATTATTATTATCACTTGAACATTTGCCAGGCAGGTCTCAACATTTTTTGTTAGAAAATGTTACTTTAAGAGGATGATGAAAGTATTTTTGATTTAAGTGCATCATTTTATAGCTCTGTAAATCTAATATTCCCAATGCATGCTGAGCTTAAAATATCCAGAATTAGAAGGGTTAAAACCAGAATTTTAGTGTCTATCAGTTGCTTTAAATGTCAGATGGTTTCAATGATCAAGACCAGTACGTGTTTGCACGTTCATATTGAATACAGAAAGTGAATTCATTGTTGAAATTTACCTTTAAGATGTTTTGATTTTAATGATATTTGACTTACAGGAAAATTGCATAATTTTCTTATGTTGCTTTCATATACTGGTGTAGTTTTTGTAACTTTGTCGCTGCGTGGCGTATATTTCTTTCAATTACATATGTAAATACAACTTTTTAGCATGGAAGTGGATACAAGTTTAAATGAAGTATTTGCTTTGCTTTATAAATGCACATACTGCGTTTTTACTTTGCAAAGTTGTTAACAAGGTAGGGTCAATCAAGCAATATCCCAAATAAAGTACCGTACTCTTATTACTGGTGCAGTTTTCACTTCAGAAATTACTTCAAGAGAGGAATTACTTTAGATTGAATTTAGCAGGCTAATTTTTTTCAGTCGCAGTCAGTAGAATTGTAGATGCATTAATGATGAATGTATTATATTTGTCGATATTTTCAGATGTAATAGGAGTGTTAGTATATCTCTCACTCTCACAACAAAATCATTAGTTTCTTTTTCAGACTTTGATTCCAGAGGAACTAAGAGATAACTTTAACATTGGTTTAGCATTTGAATATACCATGTTGCTTGAAAAAAAAATATTTGGATAAAAATCAAGGAACATTTGGTTCTACTACTTTTTGTCAACAGCAGAAGAATAAATGATTGATCTTTAAAACATAGATGGGTTAGCTTATTACGGTTGATGTAATGACTCAATCACACAAAAAAGTACAGGATTCTCAAAATTAGTTTCCTTCATTTATGTTTTTCTTTGTAAGATGGCGGCTTTCTCTTATTTCAAGAAAACAAATTAACACAGCAACCATGATTTTTTGCATCTTATTTGCTTTGTCTATACGGTATAATTAATGTCATTAATTGATCATGTATAATTAGCTCTACAAATCAGATACGTAGGAATGCAATAAAGCATTGACTTGTCTTCTTTAAATATGTTTGAACTTAGTTAAACGATGTGTGAATACGATTTACTTTCGTTAATTAATTCTTAAACACTAATCATTTCCGTTGACTTAATAATAATATGGAAATGAATGATGGACGGCAATCGAACGCTTGTAATGAATGTTCATGGTATCAATAGGTGATGCATGTTTACCGCTGCTCTGTCCCTGCATTTCAAGTTGTTTGATGGATATTTAGGCCTACTTCTTCTTTGAATATCAATTAACAAAATCAGTCAGTATTTCTTCAGATAATCTGCAAACAGTTTCCATTTTAGAGCATTCGAACATAATATTGGTAGATTGAAAACACACATATCATGCGTTTTTGTTTGTGAAATCGTTTTGACATAATTCTACGTGATTTAGCATCCATAACGACGGTAAAAGTGCATTTTCCCGATCTTTGATCCACGGTTTTTATGCGTAATCATGACACAAATTACACTTAGGAATCCTATCATAAGACTCTCTGGGAGACGAAACAAACAAACGTGCCAAAAGCCAGAAAAATAAATTCTGGGTTGCTTTAAAACAACAATAAATTGAATACACCAGAATAAGAACATCCCAACTCCAATAGCTCCCTTCTGTTAAGTTATGTAAAATATAAATGCATATAAATCTCTGAAAATGCTTTCAAATCACTAGAAAGCATTTCCATGTCTTTATCCCAATCATAGTGTCACATTTGACCTTGTAGTCTTTGTTAGACATTGTTAGATAATTTTCCTAGCATATAGTTGCAGAGGGGAGCTCATGGAGTTGGGATGTTCTTGTAATGGCTGTTTAAATATAGCGACTATAATGTACTATAACAATTATCTAACAATGTCTAAACAAGTCAACTACAAGGTCAAATGTGACAATATGATTAGGATATTGACATGGAAATGCTATTTTAGTGATGTGAAAGCATTTTCTTTCCGAAATTTGTATGCATTTATATTTTATAAATATAATTAACAGAAGGGAGCTATTGGAGTTGGGATGTTATTATTCTGGCGTATTCAATTCAATTCATCATCATAAGGATTTTCTTGGTGCTCTGTATCTGTTAATGATAACATCGATTGTTGATAATATCATAACTGACATGTACCCAATAATGACAAACACCTGGGTATTTGCTTAGAATAAATTAAATTACGTTTCTTGAATACAGTATCGATTACGGGAAATGGTCTTTAAATATGTTATGTCAAACTGGAAGTATTTTGATACTCCTTAGCTGGCCAAGTGTATATCAGATGTTGTCTTCATCATGTACACAAACTATACATACGATTACTTCTCAATATCCTGCAGGATATCAGAAATTATTAACACGATAAAATTTATATTAGGATAATCAAAATTTCAAACTTGAAGGGTAAATGACCTCCATCTGCTAAGAAAAATGTGAATCCTAACTATTTTCTAATCATGAAAAGATAAATAATTTCCACTGCATTTGTGGGGACTCGAACGATGGATTATGGCAGGGGTTAGTCATACATTACGAAGCTGAGCTATCCAGGCAGCGTTGAGATCGTGAACTAAAATCTAAAACATAAACATTGGAATGCTGTATTTTTCTTTTGTTTACATAAAAATTGCAATTTTTGCCTCTATGGAATGCTCAATTTGTAAGCAAATAATGCGAATGCGTATATCAGACAAAATGTAGATAATGTAGATACTAAAAACAGGCAATTCACAGCTCAAACAGGGCGATCTCAGAATCATAATTCACGACCGGTTTTTCAGGCCACAACGCGGGTTTGTTACATTATCATTCAAACTCAACACCATATATTTATAAAATATTATGTGTAATTCAATAAGAAGTATCAAGCCTACAATGTGCCCAAATTTGAAAACAATCGAATTGTTCAAACATCATGAAATTATGACGTTTCAGCGAAAAAGACGTCAATTTTTCGAAGTAGTCTATTGACGTCATTTTGACCTTGATAATGGACGTGAAATCCCTATGAAAGATTCATGTATAAACTAGAGACTCTATTGCATATGTACGCCAAAAATTGTGATATTCTGATATATGTGTAAGTAGGTAAAAACTTGCAGTAGAAATAACGTTCAGCCGAGTGAGACGATTTAGGGACTGTAGCCTTAAATTCCATAGTGTTGTGAATTAAAGCACATTCCTCTTTATTGTTCGTTTCAACTTTTCTTGCGTCATTACATGGATATCATATTTAGCTCATAAAGAAATGACAAAATATTTAAATACAATGAAAAAGCTAAGTAAAAAGAAATATTGTTATTATATATATAGTCAATGCTGACAGATTGATTGAGTTAATTATCTACATAGTATGATCAGGTATACATATCTAGCAAGAAACCGATGGTTAAATTTGATGCAGAAGATTTACCTTGATTATCAAATTTGACCATCAAACCGATGGTCAAATTTGATGCAGAAGATTTACCTTGATTATAATGTATGGTGTACATTATAATTGAAATGATTAAATAAAATTCAAAACAACATTCGTCTTTAGATCGCACTATCATTTAATCTCAAGAAATCTTCCGAAGACCCAAATGAATTTTTAAAATATCTTATCGCACAATTCGAAACCAAGAACGAATAAAGGGACTTCCCCCGTATTACAGTGAGATTTCAAAATTCATTCGTAACAATTCCGTATAGCGATATTGTACTAAGCAATACCTAAACAAACTCAAATTAAGTTACATTATGTTTCGGGTTAAGTCGCATGTAATAGACGTGTTCAATTCATTAGGCGGATATTTTGCTCTCGATGTTACGCGGTTAAGTTTCTTACTGGATTACACCTTGCGATATAAAGAGATTTGCAACGTAATGAAAAATAACCAAATTTAACAACTCCATAATTCCAATTACTGTCTTTAAATCGTGTCAGTTATAAAAATAAGAAAACTTCAAGCAGTTTTACTAGTATTCGGTTACTATCATTTTTCGAATGTTCAGACACTGAGCCATATGCACAGCCATATCTAATTTCAACTTGTCAGAATTATGTTACTTCATCGGTTTAAGCGTATGAAGTATCGACTCTTACACTATGTTTTTGTTGTTGTAATGTCATTTTTGTCAAAACGAATCGACAACCTTTCTAGCAAACTTGAAACATAAAACCGTTAACCATTAACAAATGCAAAAATGTCATTGACACTTTGTAGGCATTATTACACCATATATGTAGTGGCATATTCTTAAAGAAAAATGATTTTCAACATTATACTGTATGCCTTTGGCACATGAAAAATTAAATAAAAAAGTATGAAAAATTTGTTATTCCATAGTGGGTATGCGCTTCTTGTGAAAGTTTTAACATTTTATTCTGTTTTTATTTTATTTGGTCATATTATAATTTGAATCGAGGTTGAAAGGGGGGGGGGACAAATAGTCATTCCGGCATTCTAAGGGAACTTGATCAATTTTACCTTATACTTACCGATCAGCTTCATTGATTCACCTGCTGCCTGATAAACTTCCACACACTAGTCTACGGTTCTTTGCTTTCACCTCATCTTCTTCTAGAGACCATCCTCCGGCACCATTTTAATTCCATTATGATTGTGTTGATATCTTTACGAATGGTGTTTCTTCATGTTGTTCTTGGTCGCCTTCAATGCGTAGAATTCTGAGACGTGTAAGAGTACAGTCTTCGAGGGATGGGGTACATGACCAAACCACTTCCAACGAATTTTTCTGATGACTGATGTTAGCTGAGGTTATTTAGTTCTTTATATTATTTTATTATTTGGGTCATTCCAATCTTAAATGTCACAAACGTTACCAAAATGTTACACGTTCTTGACCTTCAATTCAAATGAGCTTTGAATATGTTCCAGGTATGTCCTTGAAGATAACTCAAGCTCATTCAAATTTAAGGGCTGAGGATCGTGTAACATTTTGGTAATATTTGTGACATTTGAGAGTGGAATAACCACATTTGAGATATGGTTGGACCAGACAATCTTTAGGATTTCTCTCTGACACGAATGTCAAATACATTATGTTTAATATTATTGTAGCAAAAAAATAATATTAATATCAGTGTGACTGAATTAATAAAATACGACGACTTGAGTGTTGCATCTTTTGGCAATTTTGTTTTCATTTTCTCTTTGACAGAGTGGTCTTTTTGAAACACCATCCAATCGATCAGAAGAATACAAAATTACAAAAGTGTATCATCACTTGATCTGATTAAAGGTCATGTGATAGATGAACTAATACATAAAAGTCAAATACTTCATCTGAAATGCATTACGACAACTTTCTCAAAAATAGTTCCTACAGACCGCCTTGCATGTTTTGTGAAAGCTGATCAGCTAATTGCAGTCGCCCTTATCCTTAATTCCAGACTTTGACTGACGAGATGTATCATTAAATCAAGTGATCTTGAACCGATTTAGCTTTAATGTGGCGGTAGAGTTCGTGAACTATATCAACTCGGTCATGGCAATGACGTCTGATAAACTGGAATCTTCACAAGCAATTAATTTCATAAACCTCTTTTATTCTATACCGTACTGATTTAATTTAAAATGTGTTTCTACTTTTTAAAAAATATTTTGGCGGCCATTTTAAAATAAAATTATTATTCCTGCTCGTCGTTATATTCGAACATAGAAAACGGAAAACAAACAATGTTTTCTCATGTCTGTTCTGTAGTCTTCCTTTTCGTCAAAGGAAGCAGTGCTAATCCGGTTGAAGTAGTTAGTTGTAATACAACCATTAATGGAATTTGTATTCTATCAATATGCGACGATTGATGTTGAACTTGTTGAAGTTCAAGAACCTTTCAGATAAAGCCTTGATCATATGAAATCTACTCTTGCGAAATGAGTTGAAAGTTGTGGTGAAATACAACCATTAATGGAATTTGTATTCTATCAATATGCGATTATTGATATTAAACTTGTTGAAGTTCAAGAACCTTTCAGATAAAGCCTAGATCATATGAAACCTACTCTTGCGAAATGAGTTTAAAGTCGCGGTGAAGATTTTGACTAAAATGTATATGTGTTAAAATATGAGGAGATGGTCAATTGTCCCTCTTTTTGCAACCATATCATCTGTTGAATCAAGAATACTATATAGGTAATATATTGCAGTTGTGCTTTTTTTCCTTTGATTTCTTTTTTCTTAAAACTGCCTTACAGTTTTTTCTCCAGATGGAAAAGTGAAATGCAAAAGTATAAAATTGTATTATTTGAAATGTCAGAATATTAATTCATTGATTTTCAATTCATTTCAAAGGGAGCAGGAATCACTATCAAAATTATGAATCTGAGCAACCAAGTTCTTAAAACATAATTTGTTACATGTAAGCATCTAGAAAGCGTAACAGATAATGAAGTTCTTAAAAACTGAAACTCTGTTTACCAACATTTCAAAATTAAAACCAAAGATTTGAAACGGTTAAAATCTTGAAAACAAAAACACTTGGAAAAACTCTAAATTGCTATAATAGTTACATTACATTATAACTAAAACTGCCCGTCATTGCCAGTGAAACGGCTGGTATTCCTTGCTGTTAAATGTTCACGTTTAAATTACAATTTTGGTACGTGTGTTATTTTCTGTTATAAGTTAATCAAAACTTTGATCATTCGATATAGGTCAAAGTCGTAATAAATAGCATTTCCCGTCAAAGAATAAATAACATGACCGATTAATACAATTGATACACCATCTCGCTTCTATATAGTAATTAATAGGAATTTATAAAAAGGACTTGTAGGTACCAGATTTGAGATTATGGTGATACATCATAAGCTGCCTTACTTGAGCTGTGTTATGACAGCATATAAAACATATGACATTTGTAGGATTTGATATCATACTTTTAAATAATTCTCAGGGGAACATAAATAGAATTCTAGATATGCAGTCCTTAACATTCTTAAGTTCTTACCAATATATATTTATTCGGTGAAGACTAAAACAGATTAAACCCTGTACTTGCACGCTGTAATTATATACCATGCCTTGATATGTAACTTTATGTTACTTGGCTTACATCCTGTGGGATATACATTTAAGGTAATCTAATATAAACTAATTGTCTTAATACCAAAAATTCAAAAGTAAATCTAACTGACCATGGTTTTAAAAGAGTAATAATTCTAATCAACTTAAAATATATAATAAATTCACTGGATTTGAATTTGAATTTCAAAGTATTTTACAAAGCATTTGGCGTTCAAATATAAGTATATTGCACCTTTATATTTTATGTGTGTATCATACATTTTGTCAGTAACTGAAATTTTTAAAATACCTTGGAAATTCCCTTTCCCAAAGCAAAAAATGCGACTTTTAAATTCATTTTAAGGGAGTAGGCCTTATGTTAAAATTATTATTAAAATGCAATTCTTACATGCTTACACCTTGAAAACGTTAACAATATGGAACTTCTTTAAAACTAAGCCTTATTCACCAATACTATATATAATATCAAAGACTTGAATATATTACAATCTTAAAAAACAATATCTTATTGCTATAGTTACATTGCAACCAAAACCGTCTGTACATGGGTTGATATCGCTTGCTGGTTACTGTTCGTACTTCGCACTTTTAAGTTGCGACTCATATTTGAATTCCTGGTATTCTGTTCGTTATTTCCAGTGATAAACCAAAAGAAAAAGTTAACAATAGGTCAAAGTCAGAATGAATTAGCATTTCCCGTCGAAGAAGAAATCACACGACCGATATACAGGTTGTAACAGAAAAAATTCACAAACTTTCCTTTAAATGAACGGCTATTTAATTGGCTCCCAGAAGCAGCTTAAGTGATCTCATTTAATGGTCAGGTTCAAAAGTTACGACCATTTAAGTAAAGACCGGTAAAAACTACTTGGGCCGATTTCACCATTTTCCAGCTTAAATAGTTTTTCATGATTCGGTGAACATTAACAATGCAGTGAGATAAAATTAACAAAAGGCACACTTTATATTCAAGAACATTTAATGTTTTATTTTTTTTTTTTCATATGATAAGAATAATTCATAAAAAATTTAATGATATATTAGATAAAAGTTATGCTTTAATAGGTTAAATATTGCTCATGTTCCAGAGTAAGCATAAACAGTTGCATCAAAGACTCGATATCTTTGGTGGAAACGGGAAAGTAAAGAGTTTATTGCAGTCATCTTTTTGCAGTTTTTTACACAGTTTCATATTCAAAGGAAAATATGGAAATTAAAATTAATTTTCCTAGCTCAATAGACCACTTTCGTATGTCCCATAATGCATCTTGAAAGTACCACAAATACGGGACCTTGTGACGTATCTTGCGCAGTCGAGCTGTGCGCATTGCGCAAAACTTCAAATATGGTAGACGGAGCAAGATACGTCACAAGGTCCCGTATTTGTGGTACTTTCAAGATGCATTATGGGACATACGAAAGTGGTCTATTGATAAAACTTGATTTTTAAAGAAGTAAGTTCAGAAATAATAGTGTTTCCTTTGACCTGTATTTAAATCTGGGTAGTCTTAAAATGCTTGTGTGCTGACTCTGCCATTTAGATGATATGTTGTCTCACCAATTAGGATATCTGTTACAAAAATTGTTTTGGCGTCCCGTCCATTATTAAGAATACAACAGTCTACGGGCAAGGTCATCAATAAGAGCTCCTATATGAGCACACACCACCAATAAATCGCCTATTCATTCCTATGCAAAACAGCCTCCAGATCATGGCGGATATCTTGGCTATAAAGCGAATGGTTGCTTCAACTCTTGAATTTATTTTTAGATTATAGTCTAGAAAAGACCATGAAGTCGAAAAATATATAGGGTAACCTTGATAATATTTTGCTAGGGCGCCTCGAACATAGGATATGCTTAAAATTTCAATTTCTCTAAATCGCTACAAAATTTCTCTAGACACTGAAAATCTGCCCTCAAATTTTACAAAAACAGCAAAATTATAGTAATCTTCAACCAGCCTGACTACATTTGACCCACAGAACATGATTCAAAAGAAATTTGATCAAAAAACCTAGTTCCCACCATTTTTGGGCCAAAAGCCTTTATTTAGTGATGTGTGTCCATATTGCCTTTGTTAGATGGAACACTAAAATCAGCCTCGTAATCCTGTTGAACAACGTGTGGCTGATTTAGAGAAGTATGTGCCATTATTTTGCTATCGGTAAATGAATCGGATGAACTGGCCCAGGTGGTTTGAAGGTAGGGTCAGTATAATTGCCATAACTCTGCTTGTAGACCATCAATTTGGATGAAACAAAGTGCATTTTGTAGCTAAAGTAGTTGGCTTTCGATATAAATAAATGGCAATGTGATACAAAGTGTAACCTAATTTTTTCAGCGTATATAACAATGTATATTTTTTCTGTTACAACCTGTAGTTGCAGCACCATTCGCTTGTAGTAGCTGATAAAGTGCTTATCAAGACATATGTATCATCTTGGGAGAATATAGGTGATACATCATTTGGTGCCTGATTTGAATTATTGTGTTATGGCATTAACGGCATATAAAATATATGACATTTGTAGGATTTGATATCATAATTTTAGATAATTCTCGGAGACATAAATAGAATTAACGGTATGCCGTCCTTAACATTCTTATCTTCTTAGCGATACATGCTCTTAATTATTCACACGGTGAAGGCTAAACCAGATTAAACCCTGCGCATGGTAGCAGGTAAAACAAAGTCCACATTTGTGTTTTTTCTTGACCTGATCTTACGCACTGCAAACTATTGCTTTGTGCAGACAGCTTTAAATAGGAACATTTTGAGACCATTTTAAACAAAATCGGACACTTTCAGAATTGTGGACTCCCAAAGGGCATAATCCCTGACCTCTGACATGACCTACTACATTTTTTGATATAACTCCAGAACCATATTTCAGACATAAATAAAAGTGTATATTTTATGCCTCCTATTGGTGAGAGGAACATATTGTTGTGGTTTTGAATAAAATTTAATAATTTTTGCATTTTCACGCCTTGTTTTGGTAGCCATTTTGTTTTATGCATTAATTAATTTTGACACTTTTGACATGCGTATACTTTTTCTACTTTTTAAATATATTGTTTTGGCGGTCATAAACAGTTAATTTCAATCAAAAAAAATCTTGTGATGCAATTTTGTCTACGGCAACCATATTTACTAGTACAATTTTCACCGTTTAGGGTTGTAAATCTGTTTTCTTTTGATAACATGCTTTACATCAGTGGTGGGCAACCTACGGCCCGCAGGCCGAATGCGGCCCGTGAGCTCTTTTTGTGTGGCCCGCCAAGCCTACAAAGAAAAAAAATTATGTGTACAATTTGGAAAAGGAAGCTGCAAAATAAGAAGTCATATTGCGTATGGAATAAACTTGTCATCTCAGCAATTGTCAGAAATATGGTATTCTTCCAAAGTTGAACAAAATCGCTTTTATACTGTATAAATACATAACAATTGTTTTTTTTTTCTTTATCCATTCTTAAAGCTTATGCTTCGCATTTCCGAAAACTTCAATGATCCGCACTCGATCAAAGGTTGTCAGGGAGTAAAATGTATAATTGAGATAAACACGATCAAAGATCAGTAAGCCCTATATTTTCTTTTGATGGACGGTCACATATATCATGATGGTATATTTTAAGCTATTTTATCCATTTTTAGAGGAACACAAATTGTTTCTATGCAATATAATATATATAATAATTTTCGCACAAGCAAGACACAATGAGGATTCGTGTACTCACGGGGTTTTCCCTTTGGAGGAGGGAATATTATATACATTCCCTAAAAACAATGAGGAGGTTATTTTCTACGTTAAAATAAAAGATAATAATGCAGAATAGTATGCATGATTATGAAAAATATATACAATATATGTGCTGGTAAAAAATGAAAAATAAATAAAATATATTTGCTGGTAAATAATTTCAACTGGCATTTTTGCCCAGGTGATGTATATAATACACAACTATAATTTGCGTCATAAAATGTGTTGTAATATCTTAAAACCTGTCGTGTTTCAGATTTCGTTATGCGAGTGCAAGAAAGTCGTCGTATCTGCAAAACAGTTTCAGTTTTTCATAAATGTGGTTTGCAGCTATTGAAATGGTTCTTCAGGTGTCCTTCACTGGCTCTTGAAATTGTTCTTCAGGTGATCGTCACGTTAATTTTCAACAGCCATTCATAAATGGGAGAGAAAATTTGAGGGTTTTCGCAATCAAGTGACAAAGTGATAAATAATATTTGCAAATACTTTAACATATGACCAAAATACATTTATATAGATGCTAGTAAGGAAATTCGTTTCCCATACTGAGCAAAGAGAATGTCCCAGGTCTTCCTTGAGGGTTTTCAGAATATGTTTTTGCTAATTGCTAACTTGCACCAGAAGTGACTATAGGTAGGAAAAATTGATACTACTCCAGGAAAATTTGAATTTGACAATGAAGTACTAGTTTGCCTTCTGGAGATCAAACATAGCGACATTCAAAGTAAAATTTTGCAGAAAAAACGGGAGACTATTTTTGGTGCAAATTTAGATTGATGCACCTTTTAAAATGCGTAAAAGCAGCTAAAGGGTTTATAAATGTCAAAAGGGGGTCATGATAGTAGAAACATAGATCCAATACACTCTTTTAGTACGGTACTTTGGATGCGGCCTGCGAAAAATGTCAGAACTCTTTTTTGGCCCGCGGTAGTAAAAAAGGTTGCCCACCACTGCTTTACATGTTTTGCATATATAAATATCTAAAAAGAAAATAAGCTATGACTTCATGTAAACATAGCTTTTTTAACAATATGATGTAATTGAAGCAACAATTTCATTAGTCACTTTTTAATACCTCATTCTTAGTAACAGGTCATTTCAATCTTGCGTCATTTCGCCCTTAGAGGAGCGATTTACATCATCTTACAACATTTAGGGTGCAATTTGCTGTAAACAATTACGCCGTTTTATAGAGTCCAGCATGAGACGAGCACGAGTACCACTTTGTATGCAAAAGCACCCAACCTCCCGCAGGAAACTAAAATCAGAGATTTGGAAAGGTGAAAATCTTTACTATCAAAATTGCTATAGTTAAAAAATCCAAAACCTCATTAGAATAAGATGATATCGCTCGATGTTTAAGTTAAGTTGATGTTCAAGCTCACGATTTCCGTTAAAATCCTGGTATTCTGTTTTTGTTTATTATTATTTTTAAAGTGATAAGCTGAAAGGAAACGTTTGGATAGGTCAAAGTCAAAATGAATTAGCATTCACCTGAAAGAATAAGTCACATGACCGATACGGTCGGAACACTATCTCGCTCTAGTAATTGATAAAAAGTAATTGATAAGAATGTAAATATATCAAATTTAAGATTATAGCTGATACGTGTCCATTAGGTACCTGGCTTGAAATTCTGTCACGACAATACGGCATATAAAATTGATGATCGAAGTATTCTGTTTCTCTAAATCATTCTGTAAGTTTGAAAAGTAAGTCCAATTAACGAGGCTTACAAAAGCGTAACTTCAAATCAACTTATATTATAAATTCATTAAATTAGACCTGTAAGCCTTTTATAAGTATTTTCAATACAATTTTCAGTTTTTTTAGAAAGATAACGGCAAAATTTTCACGGCTTCGTTTCAAAAGTATTATAATTTAATTTTCTAAATCCAAATTTTACGTCAAAGTTGTCAAGCTGTTATTTTCTGGATTTCCAGTTTTAAGGAGAACAACATTTGCTTCTGCATATATAGGCTATAGGCTTGTGCGGTGCCAGTACAAAGGGGTAGTTTGGAATACTGAAATAATTTCGGGTCATTATAAGCTCTCATGGTGCAATAAACATGATAAAATTGACATGGAGGAGCAATGAGATATTTGTTTAAATGGTCATTAGAAATGGCGGTCAGCGTTAATCAGAGACGTTGCTATTATTCCATGTTTGTGTTGTTTTAAGCTGATAAGTCAGACGGCGCCCCAATCTACTTACGACGGGTTCAAAATTGCCTTTAGATACTCTATATACGATTGTCCCTGTCAAAAAGCACCTGATAAACAGACTTGATCGCTACATGAGAGAAAAACGTGCATCAGTACAAACATGATACGTAACATCATTGACTATTACTTGACTATGGATCAAAACATAGTCGGCCTTCAAACAAAATTTTCACTACCAAACATTTGGTCGTGACGTCAAAATGACGGGTTATTTTATTTGAAAAAGTTATTTTATTTGAAGTCAATCGTCATTTTGACGTCACGACCAAATGTTTGGTAGCGAAAATTTTGTTTGAAGGCCGACTATGGTTTTGCCCTAATTGTTCAAAACGAGACTGTAAATCTGTAACAATAGGAAGTAAATATGTTGCTTTCTTTCATCAGAAAATGTTAATCTAAATTTTACTTTTCAAGTAAACATTCCATAATCAACACGACTCTCATTCATCTTTCAAACTATTTGGGCGTCATGATGATTTTGACATTAGCTCCAGTCATACAATTTGTGTGTCAACACTATCTTCATGATCGACATATGAGTTAATGTAATTGTCGAAGATATTGGCATGTTAAAAATTCTACTAAGGACCTAGCGGCGCGCTCGACAAGTACTGATTGGCGCTTTGACACTCTCTAAAAACAGAGAAATATATTAGACATACACTGAGAAATCATAGAAATAGGCAAGATTGGCGCTCTCCCCTACAAGTTCATCATTTACATGGCACATTCTAAGGACTATATAGTTGAGATCCCTGCCTTAGAGGATGTGACAAAAAATACTTTAACAAATCCAGTTGCACTTAAAAGTATGCCCTAAAGAAAAGCAAATCAATATAGTGAAAAACTGCTTTGGAAAATACAGATTGTGTTTGCAGATTGTGCATACCTTCCCTGAATCGACACTTTGAACTTTTTTCAATTAGTCAATTATCAAAGTGAATTTTATGTATTTCTTATTGTGCCCTCTCCCCCAGGTCCCTCTCTCGGAGCGACGTTTGTATAGACTCGATCAAAGTACTTTAATTTGTTCACTTTTTAAGCTTCTGCTCCAAATTACGTAATGGTCCAGTTGGAATCAAAACAGGTTGAGTGATGTTCCGGGAACGAAGGAATGAAGGAGAAAGGGAGCAATGGAAGGAAACATCGGTGGTTTAAGCAAGCAAGGAATGAAGGACTCGAGGAAAGAAATAATGATAAAGGGGCCAAAGGAAGAAAACATGAACAGAATAAAGCAGGCAAGCAATGAAGGACTCGAGGAAAGAAATAATCAGAGAGAAACCAAAGGAAGGAAGCAATGGAAGGAAACATGGCGGAATAAAGCAAGCAAGGAATAAAGGACTCGAGGAAAGAAATAATGAGAAAGGGAGCAAAGGAAGAAAACATGAACAGAATAGAGCAGGCAAACAATGAAGGACTCGAGGAAAAAAATAATGAGAAAGGAACCAAAGGAAGGAAGCAATGGAAGACAACATGGGCGGAATAAAGCAAGCAAGGAATGAAGAACTCGGGAACAAAGAAGAAGAGAAAGGGAGAAAGGAAGAAGGGAAGTAATCAAAAGGAACCAAAGGAAGGAAGCAATAGAAGACAACATGGGCGGAATAAAGCAAGCAAGGAATGAAGGACTCGGGAACAAAGGGGAAGAAAGAGTGATAAAGGAAGAACGCAAGGAGGAAGAATTCAGGAAAGGGAAGGACGGCAGAAAACAAGAAGGAGAAAGCAAGAAATGACAGGAAGGGAAGAAATATTAGGCAGCAAGGAAGTAGGCAAACGAAACAATCAAGAAAGTTAGCAGATACAGCAGGTGCAGAAATATAAAAGCAATATACGATTTGCACCTTTAAGAAGAGGTAACAGGATTCACCTCTTTTCTTTAGCTGCTAGTAGTATTGATGGCACAGTGATACTACTTTCAAAATAGAAGAGAACTAAAACTGTGTTTGTTGATGACACCCCAGAGTCAAATTCATCAACATGATCAAAGGATTTATTGAGCCCATATTGTCAATTTTGGATCACTGCAACAACAACTTATGCTACATATTTCTGCCCTAAGCTAACTATCCAGACAAATCGAGATTTCATAGCCTTATCAATACTCGTACAAATGATGACCTGGCTCTGGATTATTATTTCTATTGACAAGATTACTTCTTTGCTTGGTAAAATAAGGAGATTGACGTCATTAAACTTGGTCTACAAACTTGGAGAAGTCCCGGAGACAAGTTTACTTTCTTATATAAGTTTATCTTACAAACAGAATACAAAATACTAATTTGCCAACTTATCTTATGCCTGAAATTTTGGATAAAACGTATCATAGTTTGCGGCTGTAGCATGTATGCTTTAGATACGGACAGAATACTTGCAAATTAACTAACTTAACCTAAGACTGATATTTTGGGTTTTTAGTATCATAATTTGCAGCCGTACATCTTTAGACATCTTTTGAAGTGTCCAAGCTGCAAAGATGTAAGCTTGATTTTTCATATCTGTTAAGCTAAACAGTTTAAGATTGAATTGATAAAATAGTTTTAAGATGGAAATTGGAAAAGCATGTCGATTCATTCCATCCCAAAAAATAATTTTCTTCACATCCTCTTGCGACGTAGAATGTTTAACATTACAACAAAATCGTCGAAGATTACAACAATATTCAGAAACATTTCATGAAACGTAATTAAGTTTCATTTTATTTGTTTTATTTAATGTGCGTACAAACAATTATCCATTTTGATAAATAAACGAAAATGCTACAATTAGATTCACCCATTAACCTGCTTAATGAGATCTCAAAATATACAAACACTTCTAACTTATCGCGTATCTCCACCGACGGATATATTATGCACTCGCTTGCCACATAGCGACAGGGACATTATCACCAGTAATTAAACTTAAATGATAAGCTTATATCATTTGTTAAAACATTACAAACAAATACGGCAAACAAAATGATTTGACATATTTAATCGCAGAGGAATTTCCAATGTCTTTAGTTATCTTGAACAAACTCTCTCGCTGGTCATTCGGTTCTAATTCTATTTTTACATAGTATTTTCGAAGACATCAGACTGACCAAAGTCCAATAAAATGCTCCTCAATTTCGTGGTACACACATGATGAGTATCATGACTTGATGAAAACTTGATAACTCCTATTTAGAAAGATAATAGCCTTATCATCGAAAATTTAAGTTAAGTCATGAAAGATCCATGTTATGAAGATCAATATTCTACTGTTTAGCGTTAACTTCATTTTGAGATTTCACTCCAAAAATATGGACATTTATAAAGTACCAAGCTTCATTAAAGATCTTTTTAAATTGGTATTTCTTGAATCGTATATGCATGTGTATTTATAATTTAATGATTAAAATTTGATGATTACAAACTTCTACTGCACTCACTGGAATTATTTATAATTTGTCATTACCGAAAATCAAGATCACCAATGATCAGTGATGATCAAAATTTCAGATATTTCAATCGCAAACAATGTGACTATTTACGCGGAGGTTCATCTTCACGAATAAGGCAAAAAGGACCTTAAAATGTTTTCAGCCATTAATTAGTGATGTTGGTTATTATCCCTCACATAAATACATATCATCTTGCGTACACTGCAAAAATACCAGAACACCTGACGTGTGTTCACAAATTTATACAACATCACAACATTATTTGCAAATAGAAGACGATGGAACTAAATTGTAATCAATTTGGACTATTTGCAAATAATGTTGTGATGTTGACTTTTTCTGGCAGTTTTATATAAGGAGATATAATTTAATCAAGTGGCAGTTATGAGCATGCACAAATATTTATACACCAACACATGGTGTATAAATTTGAGAACACGCGTCAGGTGTTCTGGCATTTTTGCAGTGTACACCATGCACCACCCAACTCAACCCAAACTCCAACAAACCCCAGCCATGCAAACAGTTCATCCCCTTTAGATTTAGTCAGGTATCTCCACTCCTACAACATAATTTAGTTTTATAATGTCGGATGATTCATTTCCAGAGATTTTCAAATCACGCATCGTCACTTGTATCTGATAATCTAACATTCCGAAGCAATTTGGTAACAAAACCAGACTTAAACGAGCACAAGCGGCATTCAGTTACATATGTTTCGGGTTAACATGGTTGTCGCATGTAATAGACGTGTTCAATTCAGTAGGTGGATATTCTGCTCTCGATGTTACGCGGTTAAGTTTCTTACTGGATGACACCTTGCGATATAAACTCATCTTTAATGAGATTGCATCGTGAAAACAGCACAGATCGAATTGAGCAACGACTTCATATTGTAGATGTCGTTTCCGATTACTTTCCTAAAATTAAGTAAACTTTCACTAGTGTTCAATTACTATTATAACTTGAACATTTGCCAGGCATGTCTCAACATTTTGTGTTACAAAATGTTACTTTAAGCTAAAAGCATTTTTGATTTAAGTGCATCATTTTATAGCTCTGTAAAACTAATGTTCTCAATGCTGAGCTTAAAATATCCAGAATTAGAAGGGTTAAAACCAGAATTTGAGTGTCTACAAGTTGCTTTAAATGTCAAATGGTTTCAATGATCAAGACCAGTACGTGTTTGCACGTTCATATTGAATACAGAAATTAAATTCATTGTTGAAATTAAACATTACGATGTTTTGATTTTAATGATATTGGACTTAAAGGAAAATTGCATAATTTTTCTTATGTTGCTTTCATTATACTGGTGTAGTTTTTGTAGCCTTGTCGCTGCGTGGCGTATATTTCTTTCAATGCATATGTAAATACAACTTTTTAGCATGGAAGTGGATACAAGTTTAAATGAAGTATCTGCTTTGCTTTATAAATGCACATACTGCGTTTTTACTTTGCAAAGTTGTTAACAAGGTAGGGTCAATCAAGCAATATCCCAAATAAAGTACCGTACTTCAGGAGGAAGATATGAATAACAATTGTGCGGGTGCTTTTTTCATTTCAGAAATTACCTCAAGAGAGGAATTACTTTAGATTGAATCTAGCAGGCTAATTTGTGTCAGTCGCAGTAGAATGGTAGATGCATTAATGATGAATGTATTATATTTGTCGATATTAGACCATATCGATAATTTACATAATCCCGCCGTTGATGGGGTAAATCCACAGAACCGGACGGGGAATCGGAACTCAGAACGAGGCCAAGTATGATAAACACACTGCTTGCTCTCGCTCTGAGTTTCGTTCCCCGTCCGATTCTGTGGATTTACCCCATCAACGGCGGGAGTAGGCCAATTATCGATATGGTTTATAGGAGTGTTAGTATATCTCTCACTCTCTCAACAACATCATTAGTTTCACGCTTTATTCCGTAATGGTCTGTGGAAGGCGGACTTTGATTCCAGAGGAACTAAGAGATAACTTTTACATTGGTATAGCATTTGAATACCATGTTGCTTGAAAAAGATGTTTTGGATAAAAATCAAGGAACATTAATTTTGGTTCTACTACTTTTTGTCAAAAGCAGAAGAATAATTGATTGATCTTTAAAACATAGATGGGTTAGCTTATTACGGTTGATGTAAAAAAAATCACACAAACAAGTATAGTATTCTCAAAATTTTAGTTTCCTTCATTTATGTTTTCCTTGTAAGATGGCGGCTTTCTCTCAATTATTTCAAGGAAACAAATTAACACAACAACCATGAATTTTTGCATCTCAGTTGAAATAGTCTACGGTATAATTAATGTCATTAATTGATCATATCTAATTATCACTACAAATCGGATACTAAGGAATGCAATAAAGTATTGAATAGTCTTCTTTAATTATGTTTGAACTTAGTTAAACAATATGTAAATACGATTTACTTTCGTTAATTAATTCTTAAACACTAATCATTTCCGTTGACTTGATAATAAAATGGAAATGAATAATGTACGGCAATCGAACGCTTGTAATGAATGTTCATGGTATCAATAAGTGATGAATGTTTACCGCTGCTCTGTCACTGAATCATTAAGTGATTGAAGAATGTCATCATAATTATTGTACCTTTTCAAAACATGACCATACTCGGGGACTATACCTATGAGCCTGTATTTGGTATGAAACTTTCATGAAAGTTTATATTTATTTTCAAGTTGTTTGATGGATATTTAGGCCTACTTCTTCTTTGAATATCAATTAACAAAATACGTCAGTATTTCTTCAAATAATCTGCAAATATCAGTTTCCAGTTTAGAGCATTTGGACATAATATCGGTAGATTGAAATCACAAATATTGTGCATTTTTGTTTGTGAAATCGTTTTGACATAATTCTACGTGATTTAGCATCCATAACGGCGGTAAAAGTGCATTTTCTCTATCTTTGATCTACGGTTTTTATGCGTAATCATGACACAAAGTACACTTAGGAATCCTATCATAAGACTCTCTGGGAGACGAAACAAACAAACGTGCCAAAAGCCAGAAAAATAATTTCGCGGTTGCTTTAAAACAACAATAAATTCAATTCAACATCATAAGGATTTTCTTGGTGCTCTGTATCTGTTAATGATAACATCGATTGTTGATATCATAACTGACATGTACCCAATAATGACAAACACCTGGGTATTTGCTTAGAATAAATTGAATTACGTTCCTTGAATACAGTATCGATTACGGGAAATGGTCTTTAAATATGTTACGTCAAACTGAAAGAATGTTGATACTTCTTATAGCTGGCCAAGTGTATGTCAGATGTTGTCTTCATCACACAAACTATACATACGATTACTTCTCAATATCTTGCAGGATATCAGAAATTATTACAGGAGAATGGTCCGATTGCCTCAACTTTTTTTTCAAACTTTTCGAGATTTTGGTACCAAAATGTTGCTCATATTTTTCTCATAACCCATGTAAAATTTCATGGCTGGGTTATGTTCCATTTTGGAAATACATGTATATATGCAAATGTGTCTAATTATGGTTACCATAAATTACAATCGTATACAGTTAAGTATAGGCAGTTCTGAAATACAAAATTGCCTATAAAATTTAAAACGATTTGACCGATTCAGCTGAAATTTGAAACTTAGACATCTTGAGTGGTCATCTTTCATATGACACTGAAAACTAAATTTGGAAAAATCGGACCAAGCTTCTTTAACACGATAAAATTTATATTAGGATAATCAAAAAATCACACTTTAAATTCCCTAGTGTTGTGAATCAAAGCATTTTCCTCATTGTTGTTCTTTTCAACTTTTCTTGCGTCATTACATAGATATCATATTTAGCTCATAAAGAAATGACAACATATTTAAATACAATGAAAAAACTAAGTAAAAAGAAACTTTGTTATTATATATAGTCAATGCTGACATATTGATTAAGGTAATTCTCTAAATAGTATGATAAGGTA
>JXSR01S030402.1:83969-101930 GCA_000969725.1 Ophiothrix spiculata | reverse complement strand
CAAATCATAAGAATACGAAATTACAAAAAGATATAAGTGTATCATCATTTAAGGTAGTCTATTACCTTAATCTGATTGAAGTTCATGGTTAATGCGATAGCTATATAGATGAACTATTACATAAAAGCACAGATCATTAAAGTCAAATATTTCATCTGAAATGCAATCAGACTGCCTTCACAAAAATAGTTCTTACAGACCGCCTTGCATGTTTTTTGAAAGCTGATCTGTTAATTGCAGTCGCCCTTATCCTTAATTCCAGACTTTGACTGACGAGATGTATCATTAAATCATGTGATCTTGAACCGATCTAGCTTTATCCTGGCAGCAAGAGTTCGTGAACTATACCAACTCGGTCATGACAATGACGTCTGATAAAATGGAATCTTCACAAGCAATTAATGTCAATCGCTGTCACATCCACCGCACACATCGTACATTAATTCTACAACGAAACTACTTTTATTCTAGAATGATTTAATACGAGCTTCTTGTCAAAAGATATTGAACACAGTGGCGTAGACAGACTTTTTGGTCGAGGGGGGAGACATTTTGTCCCGATTTTCCCCTAGCGTGTGCACATTTCTTCCCGATTTTCCCGGCAAAAATCCATTTTCGTACACCCAAAATAAAAGTTTACAAATAAATTTAAGTCATATTTAGTTCATAGATGTAGTATTGGTGGTGGTGGGTAGATCAGCAGGGTGTTTGGGGGTTAGATGCGGGAATTTTCTTAATACTCGGGATGGAACATGTCAGATTTTTAGATGGCTCAATTCAAGTTCACTATTTCGTAGAGGTGTCTTACTTTTACGGCGTCCACCTCTTTTTCTTCGAGGTATTCCATTTTAAAAACTGACAAGCAAAAAAAAGAGGTTTTAAGCGATTTTTGCACATCATTTCACACGATTTTCTGTTTTGCCCATGTTTCATGTCTTTCAGCTGCTTTCTCAGTTTTTCTTGTCCTTCCCGATTTTTCCCGCTTGCTGCCCCAATTTCTCGCTTGATTTTTAGTCAGGGGGCATTGAAAGAGTATGCATGTCAGAATAGAGATAGATTCAAAATGTTTAACCACAGATTCTCAAATACAATATATATATATTTGAGAATCTGTGGTTTAATTGTGTCACATCCACCGTTTGTGTGTTCAACACCCGGTTCAACAATTGACTGGTAGTTACCACTACTGTGGGAAGTTACAGTCAGAACGAACTACAGTATGAGATACAAGAAAAATACAAGTCTTTGCAGACCACCTACATGTTTGGACACTGTGAAATGTAGTTGAATCATTTAGAATAAAATGTTACCATTAAATTGAGAGACATTATAGAACATTTGAAATTATCGTTTCGTATCTTCGGTTTAAAATGACTTTAGTTATTCAACACAATAAATGATTCACTCATCATACACTTGCATTGTTTTTTCATTTATTCCTTCCAATGACACCCGCCTCTTTTAACATCAGTTCTTACTGTGCAAAATTAGAAACCTCATCCGAACGTGATTCTTGGTAAAAATATAAAAGTTAAACGCTAATACATAGTAAAATTAATGTCACTACTAGACAGAAAACCACTGCATTCAACAATATTTAAATTGGATCAATGTCGAGAAATGTGAGTTAATAAAAGTGAAAGAATTGTAGAGACCGTTTAACTGAACATTTTTTTTTAGAAAACTGTGGTTCTCTACTTAACTTTCATTTTTTAACGCGCAGAAATCATTATTGTGAAATGTGTATTGCACATAAAAGTGTAAACTTTTCAGAAGAGAGTGGATATGACTTTAATGTCTATTTTTAGATCGTATTAAAACCAATGTAAATCTGAATTATTTTGCTTTAAAAATGTGCCTTTTGCATCATGTATTATATTGTAAAATGATTTAAAACCAAAATCCAATTAGCTTTTATGAAATTAAATTTAAACTAATACCCGTTACCGGAAACTAGTTATTTTACACAGTCTAACAACATTAGGTTACCTACGGTACGTGTTATTGGTTGTTGTTGTTTTGACAAATGCGATTTGATGGGTTTGGGGATTTTAATACAGAAATTACGTCAAATCCATCCTTCTCTGATACTTTTATTTTTACTTAAATATTGGTATGATAAAAAACTTATACGCATTAACAAGGCAGATAACAAGCCCATAAGAACTTGCTCTTGATCGATGGATACTCATGTCCTTTCTTACAAAATACGATATGAATTAGTACCAATTCAAGAACCCTTTAGATAAAGTCATAATCTTACAAAAATAGGAGAGGAAGGTCAATTGTCAACCTTTTTATATGTTATACAATATGTACGCTCCTCTACATGTAAATATATAAAATACTTAAAGGTGTAGGTTCCGATCACATTCTCATCCCCCAGGGCTCAACCGGAAGTAGTATGTTTTTTGATCTCATATGAAAACCAATATTTTTCTGATTATGAATCCAAAATTTCACCCTTCAAATTCTTTATAGTTTCGGATATACAGCACAAAATGAAAAATTAATTGGTATACCTATTTTCAATTTCTTTTGTATTTACATAACAGCCTCATCCCCAGGGTTGCATACTTTCTTTTGCCTCTCAAGAGAAAACAACACAAATGCTAAGGTTGAAACCTTGCAGGATGCATTTCAGAGGTCAAGGTCAATCAGTTGAAAATAACTTATACACACCCTAGAATAGGAACCTACACCTTTAAGAGGTAATAATATTTTTAAACGCAGTTTAAAATTGGGTTGTTGGTCATCTTTGCTATTAATTTTATAATCCTGTTTTCCGCATAGGGTTAACTGCCTTGGAGATTTATCTTCTGATAGAAAATGAAATGCAAAAGTATAACTAATGAATCATTTAAAATGTCAGAATATCGAGAATTAAAACATGTAAAAGTTCTTTAAAACTGAATTCTGTCACCAAAATTAAAACCGAAGATTTGAAAAGGTGAACACTTACTGCATATTAGGTAGATCACACTTTCGTTAGTGCTTTAGCGCACAGAAAACCACTTTCCCACCGGGTTTTTAAATTAATACAACACTAATCACAACTACATTTCAGGGGAAATATAAAACATATGTACCATTTCAAAATGGTGTCCAAATAATTGATTTTATTTTCGGGAAATTACGATTTCGGCCAAAACTTGAAAAAATACTTTTCTCAAGAATTTTTTCAATGAAATTAGACGATTATGACTACAAAAGTTCAATAATTTTATTCCAGGAGGATTGTACGTGCAAATCAATTTTGTCAAGACAACCCCACCACCAAAATGCTAATTTTATGCTAATTACTAATTAGCGCAAAAACGAAGCGGTCGATTTCAATTTTATTTCACCAAAAGAAGCGCAACTACATTTACTATCTTGGCAATTACAAACATTTTCAGTCAGAAATATATTGCGAGATCTATCCGAAAACCCCAAATGTTATATAGGTACCATGATAACCTTCTTATGCAGATAAGTGTTAAAATCTTAAAAATAAACCAAAGATCTTAAAAACATACCAGATACATTGTAACTTGAACATGTTTAACCATCCGTAAATGGTTGATATAATTTGAGTTCGCGCTTTAAACAAAAATCATATATTGTATTCCGGCGTGCGTTTCGATAAGCTAAAAGAAAGTTTGATGTAATAAATACAATTCTTACATGTACGTGCATTTAAAACGCTAAATATAATAAATTTCTTTAAAACTAGACTTTAAAGTTTCACCAAACCTAAAGACTGGCCAAAGACTTTAAAAGATAAAATCTTAAAAACAAAACAAACTGTAATTGTTATAGATACAATGTAACCCAAAACGTCTGTCATAGGTTGATATCGCTTACTGTTTTATGTTCGCGCTTTGCGCTTGCAACTTAAAATTCAAAATCCTGGTATTCCGTTTGTTACATGTATATCAGTGATAAGCCCAAAGAAAACGTTAGTTATAGGTCAAAGTCGAAATGAATTGTCAAAGAATAAATCACACGACCGATATAAAGACCACCATTTAGTATCTGTAACCCTTTTACAAGACATGTATCAACTTGGAAGAATATGGGTGGAACATCATTGGGTGCCTGACTTGAATTGTGTTATGGCAGTACAGCATATAAAATATTTGACATTTATAAGATTTGATATCATGCTTAAAATAATTCTCGGGGAAACATAAATAGAATTCTAGATACATATCTTCTTGGCAATACACGCTGTTAATCATTCACCCAGTGACGGCTAAACCAAACCCTGCGCTTGTATGGCCCTTGTATGCTATCCTGCGTACATTATTTCTAGGTCGAAATGTTCAGATTCTCTATATCCGAAGATTTAAAAAGCAATACTGACCAAGCTTCTTAAAGAGCATGAATTCAAATCAAATTAAATGTGAAAATTATTTATCAGATTTGAATAAGTTTGTACGTTTTTCTTAATATTAAGATGTTTTTTAATTAAAGAATCCATTTTCTTACTTCCAATTTTTATTAAACTGCGTCTAAATTGCATGTCCATAATGGAAAATTAATATCAATTCATTTCGAGGAAATAGGTCTCATTTCAAAATAATGACTCCAAACAACAAAACTAAAATCAAAGATTTGGAAAGGTAAACATATTTAAAATAACCTCGTAATTGTAAACCGCATTTGAATTAGATAAAACCGCTCTACATGTATGTTTAGTTCACACTCACGATTTATATAAAAATCCTGTATTCTGTTTGTTATTTTGGTAAAGTGATAAGCCTGAAAGAAAATGTTTGGTATACTGTATACGTCAAAGTCAAAATAAATTAACATTCTCCTTTAAAGAATAAATCACAGGACCGATACGGTCGGAACACCATTTCATTTCTATTAATAATTGATAAAAGAGTTTAAATAAAGACATATATCAAATTTGTGATTATGGGTGATACATCATAAGTGTCTCGTTCGAATTTTATTTCGACAGTACAACATAAAATATATCACATTTGAAGGATACGGTATCACACTTTAAAATAATTCTCGGGGACAAAAATAGAATTCAAGATGTGCTTTCCTTAACATTCTTATCTTTTTAGCGATCCATGTTGTCATTCACACCCGTGAGCCAAAACAGATAAGACCCTGGGCTTACACGCCATACCATGTTCTTAGCTTGGCTATACGATGAAACTGTACTTTGGATTCTGTGAAATTGATTCCAAGTAATTTAATGTAATCGAAATGTTCTCTAAACTCCAAAGATTTAAAAGGTAATCTACTTGACCAAGCTTTTAAAAAATAGGAATTTCAACTTAAATTGAAAATTAATTAGATTTGAATTTTAAGTCTTGTATATTTATTACTCAATTACGTTTTAATCAGCATTAGAAATTATGACATCCGATCGTTCAAAATTTCATTTTCTGAATCTAACTTGTAGGTAAAAGTTGCTTTGTTGTGATTTTCTGGTTTTCCAGTTAAAATAATACACAAAACATTTTAAATTTGCCCAACAGAATATCGCAACCTAATTTTCAACCCAATTTAAAATCCGATTTGTGTGACAAGAAAAACAAGGCATAGATTTTATTTGAATGATAACATTTATACCGTTTTACAGTTTAAACAATAAATGAAATAGCGCTTCAATTACATCTTGGTAAAGCTTGTTAAAATCCAATTTCAACATTTTAAGACCCAATTTACTCGAATCTTTAAAAAAAATAACAAGACTAATTTCAAAAGGGATCATATAGATGTGTCTTCGTTTCCATCCGAAAATTGCTTAATTTTCTTTCATTATATCTGGGTACGTATTCAATGAATATAAAATTAACAATTGTTAAAAAGTGAGCTTGGGTTTGGAATTGATAAATAAATGCATCACTGGATGAACTTTGAATAATCTTTTTAGTGAGGGCAATAAATATTGCCAAAGTTTTTTGGGCGAACAAGCAGCTATTGGAGCTAATCATTGTAAAACAAGCAATTGATATACTGACAAACGTACAAACTTATTAAATTTGAATAAATGTGTACGTTTTTCTTAATATTATGATGTGTTTTTTAAAGAATCCCTTTTCTTACTTCCTATTTTTATTAAACTGCGTCTAAATTGCATGTCCATAATGGAAAATTAGTATCAATTCATTTTGAGGGAATACATGTAGGTCTCATTTCAAAATAATGACTCCAAACAACAAAACTAAAATCAAAGATTTGGAAACTGACCAAGCTTCTTAAAAAGAGCATGAATTCAAATCAACTTATTTATTAGATTTGAATAAGTTTGTACGTTTTTCTAAATATTAAGATGTTTTTTAATCAATTTTCTTACTTCCAATTGTTAAACTGCCTCGAGATTGCATGTCCATAATGGAAAATTAGTATCAATTCATTTTGAGGGAATAGGTCTCATTTCAAAAAAATCTAAACTGCAAAACTAAAATCAAAGATTTGGAAAGGTAAAAACATATGTATATAAAACAACCTCTTAATTTGTAAACCGGATTTGAATGAGATGAATGTATGTTTAGTTCACACTCGCGATTAAAATCAAAATCCTGTATTCTGTTTGTTATTTTGGTAAAGTGATATTAAACCTGAAAGAAAAAGTTTGGTATATAGATCAAAGTCAAAATAAATTAGCATACTTTGTAAAAGAATAAATCACATGACCGATACGGTCGGAACACCATTTCGCTTTTTTTCATAATTTATAAAAGGATTTAAATAAAACATACAGGTATCAAATTTAAGATTATGGGTAATACATCATAAGTGTCTCGTTCGAATTTTATTTCGACAGTACAACATAAAATATATCACATTTGTAGGATATGGTATCACACTTTAAAATAATTCTCGGGGGACGTAATTAGAATTCAAGATGTGTTTTCCTTATAACATTCTTATCTTCTTAGCGATTCATGTTGTCATTCACACCTGTGAGCCAAAACAGATTAGACCCTGGGCTTACACGCCATACCATGTTCTTAGCTTGGCTACGATGCAGTGTAATTTAATCGAAATGTTCAAATTCTGTCTAAATTCCAAAGATTTAAAAGGTAATCTACTTGACCAAACTTCTTAAAGATACATGTAGGATCTCGGAATTCAAATCAACTTAAATGGAAAATTAATTAGATTTGAATTTTAAGTCTTGTATATTTATTACTAATTTATTTAAGTTTTTCAATCAGCATTAATTAGGAATTAAGATATCCGATCGTTTCAAAAGTATTACAATTTCATTTTCTGATTAGACTTTAAAGTGTCACCAAACCGAAAACCAAAGTTAAAAATAAAATCTTAAAAAACAAAACAAACTGTAATTGCTATAGCTACAATGTAACCCAAAACGTCTGTCAAAGGCTGATATCGCTTACTGTTTAATGTTCGCGCTTTGCGCTTGCAACTTAAAATTCAAAATTCTGGTATTCCGTTTGTTACGTCAGTGATAAGCTCAAAGAAAAAGTTTGGTATAGATCAAAGTCGAAATGAATTAGCATACCTCGTCAAAGAATAAATCACACGACCGATATAAAGACCACCATTTAGTATCTGTAAAGAGTTTAACCCTTTTACAAGACATATATCAACTTGGAAGAATATGGGTGGAACATCATTGGGTGCCTGACTTGAATTGTGTTATGGCAGTACAGCATATAAAACATTTGACATTTATAAGTTTTGATATCATGCTTAAAATAATTATCGTGGAAACATAAATAGAATTCTAGATACATATCTTCTTGGCAATACACGCTGTGAATAATCATTCACCCGGTGATGGCTGAACAAAACCCTGCGCTTGTATGCTGTCCTGCATGTATATTTCCAGGTCGAAATGTTCTGATTCTCTAAATCCGAAGATTTAAAAAGCAATACTGAGTGACCAAGCTTCTTAAAGAGCATGAATTCAAATCAACTTAAATGTGAAAATTATTTATCAGATTTGAATAAGTTTGTACGTTTTTCTGAATATTAAGATGTTGGGGTTTTTTGAAAACCATTTTCTTACTTCCAATTTTTATTAAACTACGTCTAAATTGCATGTCCATAATGGAAAATTAGTATCAATTCATTTTGAGGGAATTGGTCTCATTTCAAAATAATGACTCTAAACAACAAAACTAAAATCAAAGATTTGGATACTGACCAAGCTTCTTAAAGTGCATGAATTTAAACCAACTTGAAAATTATTTATTAAATTTGAATAAGTCTGTACGTTTGTCTAAATATTAAGATGGTTTTTTTTTTAAAGAATCCATTTTCTTACTTCCAATTGTTATTAAACTGCCTCGAGATTGCATGTCCATAATGGAAAATTAGTATCAATTCATTTTGAGGGAATAGGTCTCATTTCAAGTAAATCTAAACAACAAAACTAAAATCAAAGATTTGGAAAGGTAAAGACATATATATAAAACAACCTCTTAATTGTAAACCGGATTTGAATGAGATGAAATCGCTCGATGTATGTTTAGTTCACACTCGCGATTAAAATCAAAATCCTGTATCCTGTTTGTTATTTTGATAAAGTCATAAGCCTGAAAGAAAATGTTTGGTATATAGATCAGAGTCAAAATAAATGAACATACTTTGTAATAGAATAAACACCATTTCGATTCATTTCATAATTTATAAAAGGGTTTAAACAAAACATACATGTATCAAATTTGAGATTATGGGCGATACATCATACGTGGCTCGTTTGAATTCTGTTACGTCAGTACAACATAAAATATATAACATGGTATCACACTTTAAAATAATTCTCGGGGGACAAAAATAGAATTCAAGATGTGCTTTCCTTAACATTCTTATCTTCTTAGCGATCCATGTTGTCATTCACACCCGTGAGCTAAAACAGATTAGACCCTGGGCTTACACGCCATACCATGTTCTTAACTTGGCTATACGATGAAAATATACTTTGGATTCTGTGAAATTGATTCCAAGTAATTTAATGTAATAGAAATGTTCAAATTCTCTAAACTCCAAAGATTTAAAAGGTATATAATCTACTTGACCAAACTTTTTAAAAATAGGAATTCAAATCAACTTAAATTGAAAATAAATTAGATTTGAATTTTAAGTTTTGTATATTTATTACTAATTTATTTAAATTTTTCAATCAGCATTGGGAATAAAGACATCCGATCGTTTTAAAAAGTACTACAATTTCATTTTCTGAATCTTAGTTCAACGTTGCTACATTGTGATTTTCTGGTTTTCCAGTTAAAATAATACAAAACATTTTGAATTTGCCCAACAGAATATCGCAACCTAATTTTCAACCCCAATTTAAAATCCGATTTGTGTGACAGGAAAAACAAGGCGTAGATTTTATTTGAATGACAACATCAACCGTTTTAGAGTTTAAACAATAAATGAAATAGCGCTTCAATTACATCTTGTAAAGCTTGTTAAAATCCAATTTCAACATATTTAAGACCCAATTTACTCGAATCTTTTAAAAAATAACAAGACTAATTTCAAGAGCGATCATATAGATGTGTCTTCATTTCCATCTGAAAATTGCTTAATTTTCTTTATTTTCTTTAATTTTCATTATATCTGGGTACGTATTCAATGAATATAAAATTAACAATTGTTAAAAAATGAGCTTTGTTTGGAATTGATAAATAAATGAATCACTGGAAGAACTTTGAATACATGTAATCTTTTTAGAGAGGGCAATAAATATTGCCAAAGTTTTTTGGCGAACAAACAGCTATTGGAGCTACTTGTAAAACAAGCAATTGATATACTGACAAACGTACAAACTTATTAAATTTGAATAAGTTTGTACGTTTATCGTAATATTATGATGTGTTTTTTTAAAGAATCCCTTTTCTTACTTCCTATTTTTATTAAACTGCGTCTAAATTGCATGTCCATAATGGAAAATTAGTATCAATTCATTTTTAGGGAATAGGTCTCATTTCAAAATAATGACTCCAAACAACGAAACTAAAATCAAAGATTTGGAAAGGTAAACATATATTTAAAACAACCTCTTAATTGTAAACCGCATTTGAATGAGATAAAACCGCTCGATGTTTAGCTCACACTCGCGATTTAAATAAAAATCCTGTATTCTGTTTCGTATTTTGGTAAAGTGATAAGCCTGAAAGAAAATGTTTGGTATGCTGTATACGTCAAAGTCAAAATACATTAATATTCCCCTGTAAAAGAATAAATCACATCACCGATTACGGTCGGAACACCATTTCGCTTCTATTAATAATTGATAAAAGAGTTTAAATAAAGACATACATGTATCAAATTTGAGATTTATGGGCGATACATCATAAGTGTCTCGTTCGAATTTTATTTCGACAGTACAACATAAAATATATCACATTTGTAGGATATGGTATCACACTTTAAAATAATTCTCGGGGGACATAAATAGAATTCAAGATGTGGTTTCCTTAACATTCTTATCTTCCTAGCGATCCATGTTGTCGTCCACACCCGTGAGCCAAAACAGATTAGACCCTGGGCTTACACGTCGCCATACCATGTTATTAGCTTGGCTATACGATGAAAATATATTTTGGATTCTGTGAAATTGATTCCAAGTACTAAAAGTAATTTAATGTAATCGAAATGTTCAAATTCTCTAAACTCCAAAGATTTAAAAGGTAATCTACTTGACCAAGCTTTTTAAAAATAGGAATTCAAATCAACTTAAATTGAAAATTAATTAGATTTCAATTTTAAGTCTTGTATATTTATTACTATAATTTATTTAAGATTTTCAATCAGCATTAGGAATAAAGACATCAGATCGTTTCAAAAATACTGCAATTTCATTTTCTGAATCTAACTTTAAGGTAAAAGTAGCTATGTTGTGATTTTCCAGTTAAAATAATACAAAACATTTTAAATTTGCCCAACAGAATATCGCAACCTAATTTTCAACCCAATTTAAAATCCGATTTGTGTGACAGGAAAACGAGGCATAGACTTTATTTGAATGACAACATTTATACCGTTTTACAGTTTAAACAATAAATGAAATAGCGCTTCAATTACACCTTGTAAAGCTTGTTAAAATCCAATTTCAACATATTTAAGACCCAATTTACTCGAATCTTTAAAAAAATAACAAGACTTAATTTCAAAAGCGATCATATAGATGTGTCTTCATTTCCATCTGAAAACTGCTTAAGTTAATTTTCTTTCATTATATCTGGGTACGTATTCAATGAATATAAAATTAACAATTTTAAAAAGTGAGCTTGATTTGGAATTGATAAATAAATGCATCACTGGAAGAACTTTGAATAATCTTTTAGTGAGGGCAATAAATATTGCCAAAGTTTTTTTGGCGAGCAAACAGCTATTGGAGCTATTATTGTAAAACAAGCAATTGATAAACTGAATTCTTTCACAGGCCAGCTGATTCAGAAAATAGATGTTAAAAGGGACCAAGTATAAAAAATAATGTGTTTAAACCCTATACATATTTATAATACTTTTTAAATTACAAGACAACTACTTTGAACCAAAAAAAAACCCCAAGCAAAACACACAGTTGTTTCCAAATAATACAATCATTACAGTTAGAACTGTCACATATGCGTATGATTCAAATTAATCGGTATTGCAATAAAATACAATATAAAAACAGTAATATTCAAAACTAGAGATCAATTTGTCAAGACCAAGTTTTGTTTTCACGTGCACATTTAAATTCGTCTCACATAGTCGGGATGTTCGACACTCGTCAAAATGACCATCTGATCAAATTTGCAAGGAAATCGATCCATACTATTTCTTATAACCATGGAAATGGTAAATATAAGCTCCAGGTTTAATAACATGTACAGGTTTTTTCCAGAAAATACCTTACAATCTTTGCGTGTAATTTTCTTGGGTTTAACGTATAGTTAGAAAGTATGTAAAGGTTTCATTTTCCCATGAATTGAACTTTCAGATACCGTTTGTTTCATTTCAATCGGTAGTGTACGACAAAGTTATGCTTTGTCAAATATTTGGATGCAAAGTTTTCAGGTCCAATTTCACAATTTCGTAAGTTCCTCTTAAATTAAGTACTATTGAGTATTGTCATTGATCTGCTCACTCAACCGTAACAATGCTTACTAACTTATTATGTGCATGCTCTGTTTTATCTACATGTATGCTGAAAAAATGAACAAATCTGATGTAAAAATAAGACAGATATGATAAATTTTCCAAGGTGACCCATTTTTATTCAGAAACACCCCTACTTTATTGCTAATAATCATGAAATGAGACCAAACAAAATGCACCCAAATATTTGATAAAATATAACTTTTCTGTACACTACCGATTGAAATTAAATAAACGGTATCTGAAAGTTCAATTCATAGACTATAAAATGCAATGTTTACATACTTTCTGACTGTCTGTTAAACCTCGGAAAATTGCACGCAAAGATTGTAAGGTGTGTTTTTTCTGGGACACCCTGTAGAACCGTGAGTACAAATTGAAAAATTAATCTCTTAGTTATGTATTTCAAACAAACCAAATAGTACATTTTTGTATATTATTTAGTTGATAAAATTATTATTTTTTTCCAAATCCAGTGCAAACGTGTTGATGTGCGTGTATATTGTGTGCAGAACGTTTTGATGTAACCTTTTGTAAGTATGCTAATTGTAAATGCCTTGTAATGTTAGTGTGATCAGGCCCTTAACCAGGGGAGGAGTCGAGGGGTGGTAACCCTTTTTCAGCAAAAGTCCCCAAAACACCAAAAATCTAACAAACGCAAACCTCCAAAGTAAGCCTCAAACTCTCTAAAACTTTAATCTTAGATTTAATATGAACTTTAGGGATTTTAAGCATGTTTAGGCTAAAAATTTACCAAAAATAATCGAAACACAATTTTCGCAGTTTTGAAAGGGATAAATTAGTTTTAAGTCAACCAAAAGGAACAATTTGAAATTGAGTTACCACCACCACCTCCTTTAGAACTTCTGGTTACGTGGTTACGAGCGCAACATTATATTTTAAGGGGGGAGGACGTTGGGTTCAGTTCAGGGGGATTTTTTCTCTTTGCCTTTGGAGGGTTTTTTCCCAAATACTTCCTACCCCCATGGAAATCTATTGGAGCACCCCTTACAAGCCTGTGTGTTGCCAAAATAGCTGAAATGTATATGCCATTGAACAGAAGCAAGATAATTTAAAGCTTAGTAAAAGATTATTTCTTGTGATTCACTGCCAATTACAAGTGTTTTGATAATCACGATAATCACCAAAACGTTTCTCTGGCAACAATTTGTTGTATAGATAAGACTAATAACAAAACTTACTGAATGAATAGAGAGTTTACTTGAAAATGATTTGCTAGCTTTCATGAGGGTAAAATCTGGATACTTTCCAGGTAAAATTCCTCTTAATTTCCTACATCATGTACTTGTTCTTTCAGTGTCCATACTTTTAGATTCTTACAACATTTGTACAAGAAAGATATTAAGTAAGTGTCACACTGTAAAAGTGTGTTGATTTTAAATATTGTTCACTTTTTGGAACAATTTAAGTGTGTAAGTGTTATAATTTGCTGCATATTATGTTCGTTCTCGTTCATTTGCGTTCTAAATCCTCGAAGTGAATTTGGAACATTTCTTTATCAGTGAATGGTCGTGACTCCTGATAAAACAAAACTCGCAAGAATCTTCCTTCTTGATTTCATTACCTTGCATATAATTTTATCATTTAGATCTCAAAACATGTGCATTTGTATGATGTCAATGTTGGGTGTTTTACAGCAATCTAAACTTTAAAAAATGTGAATATTGGTGAAGTTAGTGATCGTTTGCAATGAATTATTGGTCAGTAATATAATGCAATAAAAACTTACGAAGTCCATAAATAGTACTTTGCTTACAAGTATAAAAAAGATACAATGTGCAGCCTACACCTTGATTTCTTCAACATGGTTATTACTTCCATTGCTGGTATTTTGCGACAGTTCCTGAGTGTCAGGCAATGTTTCTACTGTAGGTTCTTTGGTAGCCTGCTCCGATTCTTTTGAATCTATTGCTTTCACGGGCTCAATTTCTATGTTGTGATCAATATTATTATTATGATTTTCAGTCGAGTCATTTGATCCATCGACAGTCTGTTCTACTTTGTTAACATCACTTGTCGATGGTTCGACGACATGAGTCGTCGTTGTCGAGCCAACATTTGGTGAAATTGTCGATATAGCAACTGTCGACGGTACTCTGCTAAGCGGTTGACTCGGGGGTAAACTTGTCATGTCCGACTTTCTCCGATTCGGAGCATTTGTCATGGCAGTATTTTCAGCATCACTGGTATCTGTGTCACGCAACTGAATACCTTGGCACTTGTAACACCAAAGAAGACTCTTGAAAGCTCGCCGAAATAGTTTATTTTGAGCATATATTATTGGGTTCGCCATTGAATTGACAAATCCAAGCCATACTAAAATTTTTATCGTTACAACATCGACACAGCGGCAGAAAGGATCCGTAATATTTACAATGAAAAAAGGCAACCAACATGCGATGAAGACGCCGACGATTATAGCGAGTGTTTTGGCGGCTTTTCGTTCTCTAGCCATTGTCTTCTTTGAAACACCCGTGAATCGTTTAGCCGTATTCTCATAAGCTGCAATTTGTCGGGCTTGTCGCCTTGCGACTATAAATATCCGTGAGTATACAAACATTATTATAAACATAGGTATGTAAAACGAAATAATAGATGAAACCAATGCAAACGTAGGATTCATAAGTAAAACACAAAATTCTGGATCCGAATAAAGTCCATCTTTCTCCAACTCTGGATCAACATGAAAATCAAGATTCACTGGTAAAGCACTGATCAGAAATGACACGACCCATACGCCGGCAATCAAAACTCCCGCCGTTTTTGGTGTAATTCTTTCGTAATATGTAAACGGTGATGTAATGGCAAGATATCTATCTAGGGATATCACACATAAATTTAAAATACTTGCAGTACAACATAAAATATCTAAAGATATATACACATCGCAGACTCCTATTCCAAAAGGCCAGTAACCGAGAATTTCATTGACGGCATTAAAAGGCATAACAAAAGTAGACACCATAAGGTCAGCTGTAGCGAGAGATATAATAAAATAGTTTGTGACATTGCTTCGAAGTCTCTTGAAAGACAACACGGCAACAATGACCAAAACGTTGCCTATAATAGCTAATGTAACAATTGTAAATAGGATGATTCCTAACACGATTGTCATAGACTGGGAATACGGGTACCCATCCCCGGTACTGTTAGTTATTTCACTGATATTGTCCATTTTACCGGATGACACTTTCCAACAACTGCAAAAGTTATCGGGTGAATAAGATAAAAGCCAAGTTGTATTTCCTTGCTTGTATCAAGAAGTTACCATTGTATCTGTTGCTTTTAAAAGAATAATCCATGCTCAGACTGTCCATGTTTTGTTCCTGTTCAAAAGAAGTTCCACACGGCAATCATTGCGATGGGTGCTTCTATTCAACATTTTATTCAAATCCATAGCATGATATATTCCATTTTGTCGTGGGTGGCGGATGGCGGCATTTCATCTCAAAACATCCCATAAATACTTCACTTTGCTTCCAATGGTATTTTACTCTAACTTATCCAAGGAGCAGACGTGTTAATGCAGTAACATCCCGAGTGTCTATGATCCGTTGATGTGTAAGCTGCTCAATCCGTTGCTAGATGCATCTTACGCCAAATCGGTAGAGGGCCAATCGTCACATCAACTGTGGGCAATCAAATCAAAAAGAGATAAATGTGAGTCATACATTTAGTGCAGGATAAACATATTTGGTTATTGCATCTGAATTCACAGCATAGGACATGCGTTCAAGCAAGCATTTTACTAGAACTTTTGGTATTGGGTATACCTAAAAGTGTAAAATGAAATGGCTGCATTTTGACAACATAGTCGTGACGAAACAAAATGTACTTACTATACTTGATATATATGATATGGTTATACTTTATCATTCTTTGACATTTAAAGCTCGGGGTAGACCTTCAATGGCATAAACCATTTTTGTACTCTAACTCTCAAACTAATTGCATAAAATATATAAGAGTATACATTTTTAGAAGCGGATTTTTACCCTGAACATGATAATGATAACAGTTTTTGACCAAAAAAGTCAATTTTGGCCAAACAAATACCCAAAAAAACTGTATTTTTTGCCCCAAACATTTCTGGAAAGCGTAACAAAAATTTGCATTTGTGAAATATTGAACTTTTTTTACTTTTTTGAATCTAGAAACAAATCTATTGGAAGGGTCAAGTTCTCATTTTTTTTAAATGTTTTTTTATCTTGGTTTTTAATGAAATGCCAGAATCGACATGTTTTGGTCAAATCCTGTATCACCAATATGTTGAGGGTAAAAATCCACTTCTTTTATGTGGTTTATGCAATTAGTTTGAGAGTTAGAGTACAAAAACAGTTTATGCTAGTTGAAGGTAATGTATCTCTATATTAGGGGATGGATAAATGGCGAGTTATGGGATGGGCGAGTTACGGTGAGTTATGAACAAGGGCGAAAGGCGAGTTATGAACAAGGGCAAATGGTGAGTTATGAACAAGGGCGAAAGGCGAGTTATGAACAAGGGCAAATGGCGAGTTATGAACAAGGGCGAAAGGCGAGTTATGAACAAGGGCAAATGGCGAGTTATGAACAAGGGCAAATGGCGAGTTATGAACAAGGGCGAAAGGCGAGTTATGAACAAGGGCAAATGGCGAGTTATGAACAAGGGCAAGAGGCGAGTTATGAATTCAGTCTCGAAGTGTTAGTGTAATCGGATTATCACCCTAACAACTGGTTCACACTTTCTAGTTTTGAACCATGATCGAAATGATCACCACATAAAAGTAAAGCATACACGTTGTTAGGGGATGTGCGTGAACCAGTTATTGGGAAGTTACATAACCACTACGATACTGAATAAGGGCAAAAGGCGAGTTTTCAACAAGGGCAAACGGCGAGTTATGAACAAGGGCGAAAAGCGAGTCATGAACAAGGGCAATTTGCGAGTTATGGACAAGGGCGAAAGGCGAGTTATGAACACCTTGAGGGCAAATGGCGAGAGTTATGAACAAGGGCAAAAGGCGAGTTATAAACAAGGGCAAATGGCGAGTTATGAACAAGGGCGAAAAGCGAGTCATGAACAAGGGCAATTTGCGAGTTATGAACAAGGGCGAAAGGCGTGTTATGAATAATGGCAAAAGGTGCGTTATGAACAAGGACAAAGGGGGACTTTTGATCAAGGGCAAGAGGCAAGTTATTGGCTGAAATGCCCCCTCGTTTGTTTGTCCTTTGCAATGAGCGATTTGCATAAATTATGACGTGTCACTTCCACAGCGTATAGTTTCATCCCCAAACTTCAACTCATGAACTATACTGTTTACAAATGTATTCAACATTATTAAAGTTGGGAATTCATAAATAACACCAATGGAATAATCAGGGCTTGTCACAGGGATTTGACTCAAGGACTGTGATGAAAACTATTTTACACAAAAATACAGGGTGTATCAAAAAGAAGTTTACAGTGATTAAAGTGACTCCATTCTCTAAATTTGTTTTTAATTATAAGTAAAAGAGACCATTATTTTTCCATAACAGAAAAAAAATACAGTCGTATGACAACCGAAACGAAAATTATGGTCAATTTTGTAAATTGTAAAAAAAATCAGCTGTGCAAAGATTGCCTGGTTCCACACTTGCAATTTTGACTGAAGGTAACATCTTTAAGCTAAAAAGAAGATCAAATAGGACGAAACAAATAACTTCTGACGTTTGGAGGCTAAATCCTATCTATTTTTGCCTAGCTCTAGTTCAGAGCTGAAAATAGACTGAAAAGATTTGTAATACATGTACTACCCTTTCTATACCATTAGTATCTGGCTCTTCTAAATACTGTACTGGAATTTACCCTAGGGTTTTTGACCAAATTCTCAAATTGAT
>JXSR01S030396.1:6362-21694 GCA_000969725.1 Ophiothrix spiculata | reverse complement strand
TAGAGATTTCTAAACATTCGTTTCGGAAAAATAATTACACTAGCTAACAAATGATGACGGTTTTAAATTGATCAGACAGTATATTTTACGGGAATGTTAATCTTTTTTCGGGGAAAACTCGACGGACTGTTTATGCACTAAGAGAATTGCCCTATGCACCAAAACGTGTAAAGTTGAATTCAAAAGCATTATGATAAAAATCTTTTCAAAATATCACTTATTAATCGTTATTCATTGTATTTTTATGATAAAATTAATGCCAACTTCATATTTTATTAAAATAAACAACAATTTCACTGCAGACTAACACAATTCCTCTGTATTGGTCCGTTTTGCCAGTCTACCGAATTTGCCACTGAGTAGCTACATTACGTTTGGCGCCAAAATTATTGTAAACAAACTGCGTGCGCAGACAACTGTCATTCTATGTCTGGAGGCCGGTGCGATTTGAGTGAAATTTGATGGATTTCCATCAAAATTGGTATACTGGTGCATGAGGTTTTGAGCCAGAAATAAAAAGATAACCAGTTTTTCAGAGTCCAGCAGGCACATATATGTGTACAACATATTTTAAGATCCCACCTTTGGACTACAGCCCCTTATATAGATAGACACAATTGTACACTTTGAGACACACAATTGCACACGGCAGAATCATTTTTGTTTTTGTTTTCAATTCAACAGAGATTCAGAAGTACAAGAAAGTTGAACTTGATGCATCGCTATCTTGCCCAGGGACAAGGGACGAGACATGTCCACCATGGGACCACATCATGTCTGTATATGTCTGTTGTGATAACTCATCTGTATTATGTGGCAGGGAACTAGGAAGGTGGATAACTCCATTCAGAAGGTAAGACTTTCAACTTGAAGAGACGAAGGACAAGAGACAAGACATGTCCTCCATGCAGGGCCATATGAAGCAGGGGGGCAGAGGGGGCACTTCCCCTCCCCCTGGCTTGATAAAAGTGGGATGCTGGCGGGACAAATATCAAGATATCAGGACGATATTTTACTACTTTTACTGTCCCAAGATTACTGTCCCGTAAATTTTTAGTCAAAATAAGCCAATTTTAGCACAAATATCAAGGTTTTATATTGATTTTTGGCTGAAAATAGCAAAATTTTCGTATATACATCGGGGCAAAACATTAATTTGGGGACGGTAAATGTGTTTGCCCCCTTTGGCTTACATGCCTTCGTACGGCACTGCCTCCATGGAACCTTATCATGTCTTTATATGTTCTGTTGTGATGATTTATCTAAATTATGGCAGGGAATTTGGCAGATGGATAAGTCCATTCAGAAGTAAAGTTATGAACACATGGAACAAGACCACATCCACCATGCATGTGGCTACATAATGGTTTTTTATGTCCGTTGTGATAATATGACCAGACCCTGTTTTGTTTTTCCAGACGCATCGGTCGTTGGCTAACTGACATTACTCCCCTGGTTCCAATGCTGTCAACTGATACATGTACATTTACTCTGAAGCTGGATGCTTTCTGGGCAGAGCCGTGGAAACCATCACTTAACATCAGGTTCTCAGAATATTCCAAGAAACCAAGTAAGTTGTCAAATCTGTAGTGACTCATGCATTTTGATGTGCTTAGCCTAGATTCTTCCCACCAATTTTTTACCAACATATTTTTTGACTTGAATCGATAGAACATGTTTATAGTAATATAAACTGCAAGTAGTTTTCCATGATTTTGAGGAATATTGGAGAAAATTGCAATTTTTTACCTACTTAATTTTTTTTTCGCCGAGCTAGGCCAAACATTTTTTTTTGATGAAATTGTTTCTATTTTAATATGTATTAAATCTTCAGGAGCTTTGTTTGATCTTTTATCTGGTTAATCCATCTGAGGTACAAATTTAGAATTTAGGAAACACAGGATAGTCACACCACCATCAAAGAATGATATATTGCAAAGTAATTCTTTAATTCTAGGTGGGATCTAGGCTAGTCCCTTTAATTATCTCCTTTTCTCCTGTTAAATTTGACATTTTGATACCACAAGAAAACTCATGTCTCCTGATAGTCCTTGTAAATTTCTTTGCCCAAATTACTTTTCCTTGAAGGGATTACCCATGATTTTCAAACTTTGACAAAGTCTCCAGAATCGATCAATAATTTATACCTACTGAATAGTGGAAATACATTAAAAGTTGAAATCTTCATAATTCTTTTTAAACATGAGTTTATTTAACACCATTTCACTCACAATATTGTATTTGCGTCCCTTCCCAATTTTCATAATTTGCTAAAGTTTCTTTAAAATATAATTCTTGGACATTACTATAAAACATATTCTTTTTTTATTTTGACTGTTTCCAAGTAATATAGAGCTCAGCTTCAATATATATTGGATTGAATTTGACCCGGTATGAAGCTGGTTCGCCACAACATCATAACTTATAGGCAAAAAAATAATTTATTGGACAGTTTAAACAGAAATTCAGAGTGCAGGGCCCCATTGTTTGTAAATGCAACCCGTACCATGGAATTTTGTTTAAATTGTCCAATAAATTATTGCTTGGCCTATAGTGCGTGATCACACCTAGCTAATTTAATGTAGGGACATGGAGTCGACCCAGGTCGAACCCACTTCTCAGTGTAGTGTGATCACAAAATAAGTGGTTTCGATGCTACATCGAAACCACTTATTCATTTTTTACTCTGTCTATGGTCCCAAATTATGGAACAGACTTCCAGGTCAGTTAAAGAACTGCACGCAAGAACAATTCAAAACTCTCCTCAAAACTCACCTTTTTAAGGATGCTTACCAGCAGTAACTTGTTTGAGCTTTGAGCGCCTTAGAACATTTGTATGATACTGGCGCTAGGACATAAATGACTTTTTGATTGATTTTTTTTTGGATAAAATTGTGTATGAAAAGAAGTTAACTTGATGTTATTGAGGTAGGTTTGTTCAAATATTAAACTTTCCTGAATTGACTCAAAAGTAATGTTATTAGAATCCTACTTATCCTTGTAAGAGATGTTAAATATACCTGCACTTCTCCCCTTCACCATAACAAGTACCGTAGATCAAAAACTGTAACAACCTTGGTAACAACACACAAATAAATGCCTTATGTTTTCAAAAATCGTATAGTGCCTACCATATATTACGATCTTTAGTATTTTAATAAATACGATGAAGTAAAATAGTCTTAATATCTGGAAAACATTAATTACTTCAGTGTGTTGTTTTCACATCTTTGTAAGTGGACTCGCTCTACTTACATCATGTGGGTCGACTCCACTTTGGACCGGGTACACTTTCCTAGTCTGACACGCCTAGTCCGACAATGCGCTAGTCCGACACGGCGCTAGTCCGACACGGCGTCAGTCCGTCACTGCGGTAGTCCAAAAATGAAATACACAGCGCTAGTCCGAATCTGAAAAACACTGCGCTAGTCTGACATGTTTGAAATATACACAATACATTTTTGTCAGACTAGCGCATTGGATTTCAGATTTGGACTAGCGCAGTGTTTTCCAAATTTGGACTAGCGCAGTGTATGTCATTTTCGGACTAGCGCAGTGTATTTTCATTTAAAAATTCTGACTAGCGCAGTATCGGACTAGCACAGTGGTTTTCATTTTCGGACTGACGCATTGTATTTTCTGACTAGCGCAGTGGTTTTCATTTTCGGACTGACGCACCTCTAAGGTATATGAAAAGTTGAAGTCGGACTAGCGCAGTGTCGGACTAGCACATTTACGGACAAGCGGGTGCACCCCCTTTGGACCTGCACGTACCCACATATTTGTGATGTGAACACGCACTTAGTTGCCAACAGGAATTTATGGTCACCGGTTAACTATAATCTCCGATTTCACCACTTTTGAGTAAACAATCACAGTGGCAAGTTTGTATGGGCTTGTTGTTGTTGTTCCTGTAGCACACACACACAAAATTGTCATGCATGGGAAAAAATTGAAATTATGGAATCAGGATGATGGGCAAATCCTTTTAAACAAATATGGTTGAAATAGTCACATATTACAGAAAAATTTTGTGTTTTATCAGCGTAACTCATTGCTTAATATGGTCAACATGGTCGGTATATAAACAACATTTGAGTCGTTAAAAGCGTATCATTAAGAACATTGAGTATGCATTCAAAAACAACGATCATTAACAATTTAAAGATATCCCCATTTTTATCCTCTGGCTTGAAAAGTAGAATGGTAGTAGATGTCTGTGTCGTCGTTTGCGTCTGCGTTGTGAAAAGGGTTGACATTTGCCTCTAATTACTGCATATTTTGATTACTGCATGGATTTCGACCAAACTTGTGTTATATGTGCAGCATGGGAACCTGCATTTGTTGATGAGGTCAAAGGTCACATACTAAGGTCAAAGGTCATATGAGGTCAAGTTGCAAAATAGGCTGAAAATGTCAATTTGGCCTCATTTGAAAAGTTGAAGTCCGATTTACAATATTATTATGTTCTGAGCTGTCCGATTTACAATATTATTATGTTCTGAGCTGTCCGATTTACAATATTATTATGTTCTGAGCTGTCCGATTTCCAAAAAAATCGGACAGGGATATCGAACAGGATACAAAATATTAGATTTTGAACATAATAATGATAAAATTGGACGGATTTTATCGCATGATACTCAAAGATATTGGTCTCGCTATGAGTTTTAGAAATATCGAGCTCGACGCTGCGCGTCTCGCACAATATTTCGTAAAACTCTAGCTCGATCAATATCTTTTTGTATCATGCTCAATCCATCCAATTTTATATCAATATTGGACAGGGATATTAAGACAGAATACAGAAAATCCTATTTAGATCAAAATACTGATAAAATTGGATGGATTTTTTGCATGATACTTGAAGATATTGGTCTCGCTATGAGTTTTCAAAATATTGAGCTCGACGCGCATCATGCTCAATCCATCCAATTTTATATCAAACTTGGTTTATGGATATAATATAAGAACCCTCATATGTTAATGTGGTGAAAGGTCACATATCAAGGTCAAAGGTCATGTGAGGTCAAGTTGTAAAATAGGCTGAAAATGTCAATTTGACCTAATTTGAAAAGTCCAAATAGAATCAAACTTTGATTTGGGATATGATATAAGAACCCTCATATGTTGATGAGGTCAAAGGTCACATAACAAAGGTCAAATGTCATTCGTAAACAATGCATTCCTTCTCCCTAAACATCTACATGTTTTGGGATCACGTCGGCCAGGAGGATCGTGTGGTTCTTATAACCAGTATTTTTAATATTTTACTTTTTGTTTTTTAGGTCCAAAAGATATGTATCCATATAAAGTTCTACCATTGTTTGAGGGAGGCACTTTCGATAAGTCATACAACAGTCAGTACAAGCCAATCAATTTCACATTACCTTCAAACACTGCAAAGGTAGGTACTCTCCTCCCCCTTATTAACTATCCCCTGCACAAAACATGGAAACCATGAATATTCTAAAACTTAGAAAAGGGATATATTTTTCTTTTCTTTTTTACCATTTGAATCAAGTCAAAGTTATTCCAATATCATGTATACAAACAGATACAAATAAAAACAAATATATTGGTCAGATTGACAAAAGGCCATGGAGGCCTGAAAGGATCATCCCCAAGGATTTGTGTTACAAAAAATATGGCTTAATTTAGCACAAAACCAGATGTTCTTCAAAACAAGACTTGCCCAAAACATTAAAAAAAATGCTCTATTAAAATTTACCAAAAAGATGTGCCTTATGTCTGTTTCTAAACCCTTTGGCTTTTTCAGCTTGTTTTGTACCTTTATAGAGTTTTAGAAGACAGACCAGAGGTCTGATCATGAATTGATTGATCAGAAAAGATTTTCTTAATTTTGTGGATGCTATAATTTATGTTGACGGAAATAATTATCAGATAACAAATCTGCATGATATAACTCCTAGATTAAGTTTGAACATTGAGGAGTGTCCACAGTGTGTTTATACCTTAATATTGTATTACAGGTTGAAATAGTTGCGATAATCACTGGACATGGCAGTGACGAGAATGGATGCGGGGAATTCTGTCCAACGTCTCACCACTTTGTCGTCAATGAGCTCCACGAAAACATGAGGAATTTCAGTACTGCTGGTGAGTTGTTTCTTTATTCACAGAAGCCAGAATGTTTCCAGAGATTCTTAAACCATGCCCCTTGTCTCATTTCTAAGAGACAAATGAGCATTTTATTCCTACACCTCTCAAGCATCACTGCCAATAGATACTTCATTTACCCATTACCTGGTAGGTGAACGTTGATATTTCACACCGCCGACCTACACACACACCCCCACATAGCTCATATTCAAGCAGGCATGACTTTAACTAGGCTAGGCTTATCAGTTTTGTTTTGATACTTAAATCAAGTAGACACTTTTTCAGATGTTTTTCTGAATTCCGTGCTATTTGATAGACCATTTTTATTTGAGAATATTTTATCAGGAAGATGATTTTGTCCATGTACACCCAACTTATTTTAGACAAGAATTCTGATATGGTTGCAGAGTTATTGAATTTTAAAGAATTGTCCAATTTTTTTGGAAGTGAAGAATAAAAAAATACTGTCTACAAGTTATTTGGACATCCACACACACTCAAGAATTTTTTAATATATCTGCTTAATAACATGTAATTAAACAACAATCGACAACAATAACGATTATTTTGGCGAAGTTTCTGCGCCTGTTCTACTTGCAATTCCTCCCAAATTAAGTGTTGATCAGTCCTTTATCATTCGGAACTAATCATCTTTAAATACCCCGCGCATGTGTGGGTACAAAATAACTCCATTCAGACAATTGAATTTTGAAATATAGCGGTGTAACTGTTATTGGTGCCTTGACCTCACTAGTTGAAAATAAAGAAAGTAAAAGATTTATCCCTGACCTGCATTCTCCAAAATTAGTTTAAATAGCGATACAAAAACCTTCATAACTTGGCAACGGAAGGCCGGATTAGAAAAAATTCAAAAGGTTTTGATTTGTTAGATCACCTGATTTCATTTACAGACTATTTGAAAGAATTTCAATTGATAATCCCTGAAGTGTCTACTGCTGATCAAATATTATGTCTCATTGCTTGTGAGTCGTTTCTCTATTCACAGAAACTACAATGTTCCTGGAAATTCCAAACCTTGCCCCTTGTCTCATTTTTAAGAGAAAATAAAATATAAGCATGTTATTCCTACACCTTTTGAGCTTCAATGGCTGTCATTCAGATACCATGTCCAATTTAAACTTGATCTTTCTACTCCTTGACTGTACTTGTCTTCATCCTTATGTTCATACCAACCAACAAGCTGTCTTTGTTCAGTTACCTATTTAGACAATAATAACTGCGCACAATCTTTTTGAGGTCATTGTGTGAATTCTGAGGTGATTGCTTTGGACCGAGTTATTTTTCTGAGGGAGCGCAGCTCCCAAAGAAAAATACCGAGGTCCAAAACAATCACAGACGAATTCACACAATGACTGAAAAATAGATGGTGCAAAGTTATTATTGTCATTAATAACTGCTCTTTTGACATTTTTAATGCCTTTTGTATATGATTTTATAAAGAAATACTTTATTAAACTTATTTCTTACTAAAAATACAGAGGTTCAAAACAATCAACAACAAATTCACACAATGAATGAAAAATAGATGGTGCAAAGTTATTATTGTCATTTATAACTGCTCTTTTGACATTTTTAATGCCTTTTGTATATAATTTTATAAAGAAATACTTTATTAAACTTATTTCTCACTTAAACGTCTACTTATCCCTATAAGATAATTTCGATCAGTCCAAGCATGATGATCATCGCATAATATGATAAACGCACATGTATGTGATGCATATGCGCGCTTGATGGGCATTTTACGATAAGACGCATTAAGCGTTAATGACATCACATACATGGGTCATTATAAGAGTTCATTGTTACCTGATAATTACCGCGCAGTTGTTTGCGTAAAAGTAGTTCTACAATCTTATTAGATTGGATCACGCTTTTACGCAGGTTATTAATGTTTCATAAGCTAAATTTGCACATTTGGGCTGTAAAATGTTCTATCAACAATAAACGTCAATGTTTGATGCACTTGGTGGAGGCAATTATACATATACACAATGATGATAATGATGGAGATGATGACATAATAAGGCCTCAAAAAACATGTTTGTGTGCCCTCTGCGACCGACCCTAAAATGCCAAAAATTTGGATTGGGTGTTTTAGTTTTTTTTTTCTTCAAACATGTAAAATATGAAAACTCAATATTTTTGATGGAAAACGTAAAATTTAGCAGTATAAAGTTACATTTAGTAGTATAAAATGCATATTTCCTCTCAATAATGACTTTAGCCCTGAATTGCTTGGTATTCAAGATAAAATCGATGGAATGACATCATTCTTTAAAATATATGTGAGGAGTAAAAAAAAAAGAAGATCAACTGACCGACCCAAAATTTTCATTTTTCCACATGAGGGCAAACAAACAAATTTTTTTTTGGCCTAACGACAATGATAAGTACCATAACAGCAACAATTGAGGACCCTTGAACCCGAAGGGGGTCAATTAAGTCACATTGAGTACAAACTGAGAAAATGGCACAAACATCATATCATTTGTGTTGTCTTCAATGGTATTGCTGTATCTCACAGTCACTCTTACACATGCTCTAATCATCAAATTACTACAATACTTGTACAGAATGTAGAAATGAGAATTCTGTAGCAGGAAATTGACACAATTCAATTTTCAAGATTTTGTGACTTAACCCCCTTTCAGCTCTAGGGTCCTCAATTAAACCCTCCATGTTTTTATTTCTAATTGTGTACAGGAACAGCGCTAGGATGTGCGGATGGTACACCTATCACCGGCGTAGAACCCAACGAACACGGCACTTGGCTATATGGACGAAACGGATGGTGTAATGGTCGCGAAGTAGATCCATGGGTCATAGATGTAACTTCGCAAGTATCTCATGGTGCGGTAAATAATGTGACATATTTTGGTTGGTATAATGGTGGGGATCCAGATCCTAAATCTCAGGCTGGATACATAGTTATGTACTCTTATTTGGTATACTATAGAAAATATGTATGACAAAGCAGTGCCAGTAAATTTGTTTTTGTAACATGATTTAGTGTACTCCTGCCCCAACGCTGCCTCGCAAAGTAAAAATGCAGTATGTGTATTTAGAAAGCATAGCAGATACGTCCTATTAGTATGCAATTTCACTTCAATCCAATCCCATGCTAGAATGTAGTATGTACAATGTTTGATATAATAGATACTACTTTAATTTATGAAAGAGAATTGATCATGTGCTCATTTGTGCAGGATTTCTCCAAGGGAAAACGAGGTAACTTGCAATATATTTGCAATACACATACTGCATTTTTACTTTATTGGCCAGAACACAGTAGACGATATTCTGGCAAGCTGATAGAGTTTAACTTTTCCAAAAAAGTGTGAAAACTGGCCAGGTTTTGAGACTTGCAGTATCAAAATTGAGCTGGAACTAACATAAGGTATCATACATGTTTGTATGTGTTAGGTATAGGGTATTAGAACACTTATTAGATCAGACAACAATTTTTGTTAAAGATCAAAGAAAATTTGCCTTGAAATTGCTCAAATGTCACCTTTTTATCCATTTGAGCAGGTGCATTGTATTGGATAAGGGCATGGTTCACAATTGTAAAGGTCTATGAGTCCATCATTGAACTCATTCATTGTGATTTTAACTCTTGAATTGATCAGGTCAATGAGAACACTGGAATCTACACAGCTGTTTGATGGGGGTTATTTTTTTTTGGACAAATATGCAATGTTAAAAGAAATGAAGGTCCTTAAAAGTGTTTAAATTAGGTCTGAAATTAAGGTGAAATTAAATGTATGTGAATTTAACATAAATACAATTTATTTTAAATTTATCAATGTGTCAAATGTCAAAATAAGGCTAATAGATACCTAAATCATGGAAACTTGATTTATCTAAATAATGCCACCAGTGCATAACTAGCGGAGGGGGGCTCCCCCAGAAATCAAGAAAAGTACAGAGTTTTAATAAATAGTACATTGGTAATGTAACTGTGCAAAATTTAACCCTTTTATGGGTTAGTGTTTCCAAAATGTGCGCCAAAATGGCACATATTTTGGCAATAATTTAAGAAAAACTCTGATTTTGCATGCAAATAGTACAATTTTTATGAGTTTTAGCAAAATTTGGATGATTTGCTACATTAACATTTTTGGGATGTGCCTTTTTGTGTCTGAACAAGAACTCTCCCCCCCCCTGCAAAATTGTCTTGCCCCTGCTCATCCCCTCAACTGAAAATTTTTGGTTACACCACTGAACGCCACCAATAATGTGCAGTTGGTTATAAATAAGCTTTATTATTGGTGATCAAATAGATCAAACATCTCCAATTTAAAGTAAAAAAAACTCTACTAAGAAAAAAAATCCTGTTTAGTTTTTAACTTTCCAGTATTCTAATTTGATAAGATAAGACTAAGACTAAGGGGAGGTACTCGCATATATAAGGTATGTGCTGCCGAAATGGGTTAGTTTTTCACAAAAATCCCTAAACATGGGCTCCCATTTTTAGCACCAAAATCCCTAGATATGGGTCACATTTTCAAGAAAAAATGCAAAAATAGTCCCAACAAAATGAAAATCAAAAATCAGCCTATTTTTGGAGCAAAATCCCTAAACATGGGTGCACCTTTTCTCAAAAATTACCCTTAGAGATAGGTTAGGGTTCCACAGTCCGGGCCGCATACACCCGTTCAGACCAAAGTGGAGTACCCCACCCCTCGGTCATATTACTAAGTCTTCTCTGGTGAAGACATAGATTTAAAGGGGAGATACCAGGCTTTGTATACCAACCCGTGTAATGGCGTCGTCAGCCATGGAGCTCAAATTGGGGGTATTCGGGTCCACTCGGTTCCCGGCAAAATCAACTCCGAGAGCTGAGACTTGGTTACGCGTAGAGACAACCTGCGCAAATAATAATTTACGCGAATGATACGCCAACCTGCACGCAAAGCGTGTGTGCGTGTTTCAATATTCGCGCATTATGACACGGTGCTATGCCTCATCGGCAAGCTGTCGGTCAAACCCGAATACCCCCAATTTTGTGTCCATGCCGGATAAAAATGGCGGACATGTCTGGTATCTCCGCTTTAAATCTATGGGTGAAGACTATGCAAACCAGCGTGAGTTGTGTTTATAGTGCAGGGTGGTTGGTGCAGTAACTCAGACCATCTGACAGCGAATAGCAAAGCTCAGTGGGACTTGAGTTCATTCTTTTATTGGGGCTCTCCTTACAGGGGTAATCAATCTGTGGACTACATTTAGATGCATCTAGATTAAACTGCAGCAAATGATCACACTGGCATTTATGGGAGAGCGGGTTGGCGCAGTGGTAGTTCCCTTGCCGTGCACCAATGGGGTTCGAGTCCCGCGCCCGCAGCTCTATGTGCATTTGGTTTTCAGTCCATGCTCGCTTCCGCAGATTTTTCTATGAGTACTCCGGTCTTCCTCCTGCATTCAAAACTGAATTTAAAAAACATCTTGGAGCCCTGTTGAAGATAAGCTTACTTGGTACCAAGTACCAAGTTGGGTTTCCTTGGCGAAAGGCTAAACAAGGTGAAGGAAATAAAAGTGATCTACATTGCAGCGTGTCAATAGGCACCATTGGAGTAAACTCAGATTGACTTGCAACTGTGTGAACACAATTTACATTCGGAAATGTACATTTATCTGGATGAGTACAGATTGAGGCCCTCATGTGGAGAGCCCCATCATCCCGCAAGTTTGGTTTGATTTGCAGCAAAGTAGATACCCTGTTATTTAGTAGGTTATTGTTATGGTATTATTATACAGTGCAATAAAGAAAAGTCTACAAGATTCATTGTATGGATCAATTTTGTCTGGGATATTTTGATAATAGAAATATATTTTTGTATACCCATGTGTGTTCACAGGATGATATTTTGATCAGTTATGTCCCTGACATAGCTAGCAAGACACAGCTAGTGTTTAGTTTGATTTGAGACCCTACGTAGATGCTAACCAGACACTAACAATTGAAGATATTTTTAACTTTAGCATCTCTGTTAGCATCTAGCTAGACACTAGCTGTGTCTTATGTGCATGTCATTGTCATCAGCATTAAATTTGCATTCATACCTACCATGAATATCAGATCGAAAGAAGAGTTAATGGTAGGGTATACGAGGGGGTATCAAAAAGTTTTAAAGATCACCATGAAGGAAAGAAGCTACATCAATTAACTTTTGTCAGGATGGTCACTGGTCCTTGTGTACATTATGGTGCACAAATGATATCAATGGCATTTATTCTTTTTATACATGTGGTGATAGAAGTCAACAACCTGTCTCCACTAAGCTCATAACATGTGTGGAGAAATATGTTACAGCCCAGTAATTCTACAATGACATGCCCAAACTTAGTATAGGTTAGGCTCTCCTCTTTCCATGGATACCAAAATTATGGAAATCAGTCAATAAATGATGTCACAATGACATAATAAATCATGGCCGACCTGAAAATGTTGATTTGTAATGAAATACAATGTTTTGGGTTTTTTTTGGCTAAAAGACGACCTCCACAAAGCCGGGCTGTGGTCATTTAGTTTTAAGTGGGAGAAATGTGCTACTTAACTTTGCACAGTGGTTAAGTAAAGATGACTTACGGGTCACATAATAAAATTATGTTCCTGGCTGTATTATTTCTTGGTGATCTTTAACACTTTTTGATACCCCTCGTAAGTACAGAGAATTTAAGACTGAACCCTTCATGTTTGTTCTCGGTACGCTACAATGTGATATGACCATTTTGTATTTGATATTGAATCATTCATACATTTCAAAGCAATACAGGGTGTCCATGAATGATTTATACCCTGTTTCAAAAAATCAGAACAAATACTACATCATAATTTTTAATAAAACCAACAGCTTTTCTACAATAGTGGATAAGTCGTCTACATTTTCTATAGATTTCATCAAAATATCATGCTTGATTGGTTTGTGCAATGATGTTATTGAAAATGTGGTTTTGATATGTTACAAATAATCATGCAGGTATAATAAATACTGGTAATATGCACACTTACCAATGTTTGTAAAGTTTAATGAATACACCTTGACTAACTTCATATCTTCTTTCTGTGCTTTTGTAATTGTCTATGATCTACTAAAAGCAAAGCATCACCTTGCAAACTTCTGAATCTATTCCTACTCAGAATAGCGACATAGTCTTAATCAGATATGGAGTAGGACACCATATGCGCGGGTAAGTTGAGGAATTACAGTTCTGTTGATTATAAGTCAAATACTTCTGGGCGTTGAGGTGTTCGTCAACAAATACTGGTCCTAATATTGAGTTGCTACCTATAATACCCATCCAGACTAGTAACTTCCGGTTGTCATTAGCAATGCCGTAGCAATGCCAAATGTAAAGTTTCTAGGTGGGTTTCCCTTAGGCATGTAACATCTGACATTATTTGTAGTGGTCATTGTAAAGCTGTTCAAGGGTAACCAAAATCATTCAAGTTCTTTCTCAAGGACACCCTTTATATCCATCACAGTCAATTATGTTTTAACTTTAGAAAAATAAGTGGGTTTCAGTGCAGTCAGTTTTAATTGAACGTTTTAAGTTCAACAATTTCTTTGATAACAAATTTACAATTTGCAAAATATACCCTATCTGAAAAAATCTCTATAACTTTCCACAGGAACATGCGCTTTGAAAAAAAATCAAAATTCCTCAGAAACCGAAAGACATGTTTAACATAAAAATTAACATGATTTGACAAAAACCTTACCCACTGGTCCACATAAAATCCGATAGCCGGGCATAAATCATTCGTTGACACCCTGTATTATCAGATTCCATTCATGTCTCAATATAGTTAATTGCATTTTTATCATGTAAATCCAAGTTGTCATTTACAGTCTTTCAGAAAGATTTATTTGTCTCGTTGTATTTTCTGTAAGTTTTCAATACTTAGTTGAATAAAATTCTAGATCAGTACAATGAAATTAGACTAAGAAATTCAATTTTGCATTTATTTGTTCACCATTTAGAATGATTATTTTTGTGTCTGACTATAAAACCAAGGACCACCCCAGGGGCCCACATTATATGATTTCAAATTCTCCACTTGAAATTGTTCATATTTATTTTATATTCACAAATTTTATAAAAACAGCAAAATAGTGATACTTTATATCAGAGCCTGGAATAACCAGGGTGACAAGTTCAATTGCCATTACCTGAATTTGCTGCATTGATGTAGCTGCATACAGGGGCGTCGGAACCGTGTAGGCCATGTAGGCTTTGGCCGCACCACTTTTTAGCCAGAAAAATAAAAAAATTAATTTAATTTAGTTTGAGGCGTTTTATACTGCCCTCTCATGGCAAAAGGAACCAAGTGACATTTAGGGGGAAATTGAGTTATTGGTTGGAAATGGTTAAGGGGGACCATATCTAACCAATAAACTCATAAACATGTATCTATCTTACACACAATCACTAAAAATAACACATTGAGAATCGTGTACAAGTCAATGGCAGCTTCAAACAGTTTTTGATTAATAACTCAAAGTAATCAATTTGTCATTTGGTGCCTTTTGCCATGTGAGAGCAGTATTATAGTCCTGGCATAAACAACCACAACTTAGCAATGTACAAATTCTTTTTAGTAGACATTGTCTTCCGGGTCTTAGTTGTTTCCTTATTTTTGATATCTTACGGGCCACAGGCCGCACCACTTTTATTTTCCTTCCGACACCCCTGACTGCGTACATTGCCAACATTGTAGATGTTGGTCTTTCAATTTTGTTTCCAATTCATTCAGATTACAAATTTTCCACCAGATTTTTCATTTAAAATCTCTTAATCTGTGTTATCAAATGTGGCCACATACGTGTTTGTTTGTAGTGGTATATGACCATATAAATCATGGGATCTTCATATCAGTCGGATAAGGCAAAGGTTATTTCTCCGTCTGAAAGATATTAATGTAGAAAATGATTATTTGTTCATTAGTCCTTATCAATCACCCTATGCTATGATGTTTTGATATTATCTTATATGATGTTACACAATATGGTGGGTATATAAGGCCTAAAAAGTGTTTTTTGTTGCCCTTACTATTGACCTCAAAAAGTAGGAACCTTTTTTTTTAGAACAAAGCTATAATAATCTGCCATGATAAAGTCCCTTGAAGGTCTTGGTTATATAGTTGGTTTACAGGCTCAAAATCCAGTTTTACGAGTACACTA
>JXSR01S030385.1:3346-15516 GCA_000969725.1 Ophiothrix spiculata | reverse complement strand
TTTTGACCCCTTTGCACTCAAAATTCAGTAGGGGCAACCGGCATTTTCATAATCAGCATTAAATTTTGGTCTAGAAAAGTTGTTCAAATCGCTTCTACTACAAAATGCCTCTTCCTTTTTTATTGAGCATATATTTGAGAATTCCGTCTAGTCTAAGTTTGGAAAATCACGTAAATGCACTTCGTGAAAATCAACGTTATATAAAGACATCCGGGAAAGACATGTCATCTACAAGTTCACTAATGCCAGCGAGCGCAGTTTTTTAGAAGACCTTGTTATTTTTAATCTCAGAAAAATGAACCACACATCCTTAACATACCAAAATCCATGCACCTTTAATTAGCATGTGTCAACGAAGACCCCACATGGTGTATCTTTTTTTCCAGAAACTGATCTATGCACCTATAATTGGGATTTTTCAGTGAAACGCTTGAGGGGGATAGTGATATAATGACCTCTAGAATACATTTCAAGACCTAATTCTAATTCTTTTCCAGAAACTGATCCATGCACCTTTAAATGGTATTTGTCAGTGAAACGCTTGAGGGGGATTGTGATATAATGACCTCTAGCATACATTTTACACCTAATTCCATTTTTTATTTTTACTTTTTTATTTCAGAAAAATGAACCACACACCTTTTACATACCCAAATCCATGCACCTTTAATTAGCATATCGGCTATTCCCACGAAAATGACTCCACTTGAGTTGGAAAAATCAAAAAAATGAAGTTTCATAAAAACGTCTTCAATTAACTTTTTTTATTAGCTAGTGTATCAAGTATCATGGAACCACAAAAGTTATGAACACCATTATTCTTATATTTTTATACATGAACTTTCAAATTTTGCATATACAAAATGTAAAAGAAAAGGAAGAGCTGTCAAACAAGTGCCTGTCCTGTCCTATTGAGGCAACAATTAAAATAAAGTTGCTTAATTACTTCAAGGAGGAACTAGGAGAAGCCTAATTGACATAAGAAATAAATTCAAGAATCTTTCTAATTGTTGTTCTTGCATTGGATAACGTAATATACATTTTGATGTTTTTCCACCACTAAAATTAAGATGGTCATATATAACGCTGGTTATTTTGGTTAAACATGGTCGGGGGATGAGGGCCTATGGCTTGATATGCATAAAAATTGTCTAGACTCTTGCATAATTTAGATTTGGCGATAACGTAATATACATGCTTAAAATCGATGCAATAAATTTTTGAATATATTTGTTTTTAAAAGCCAAACTTACGACCAAACATTTTTAATGTTATAATTTACAAATAAATTAAATTATGTTTGCTTAATTGATTTCCGGTGTTTCCGTAACCTGACCACTTGTTTTGACCACTTATTTTGACCACTTAATCTGACTACTTGTTTGTACGTCCAAATATACGCCAAATATAGTTTGACGTATAAAATTTCAATTTACATTGTGTTTACGTTAGTAACATTAAAACATATACAATGGATTGAGAGTTCAGCTTTAAGACATAATAAAATTTAAGCTTTTATTTACTAATTTACATTTGAAGATGAAACTTTTAAGCTTTTATTTACTAATTTACATTTGAAGATGAAACTCGGGGTTTCAAAAATATGCATACAAATAAGCTAAAATCTGTATTTGTCTTCATACTATTCAACACCGTTTAATTTATTTCGGAATACAATAAATAAAGCAACAAAATGTGACGACTTGAAAATTTCATTGGACGACTCACATAAAAATATTATATCATTCATACACAATGTTATATAGAAATATCATACGTCAAATTATACGCCGGCGTATATATTTTGACTTTATTGTTGTACACCCCTGGATTATGTGATTAAGACTCTCAAGAAGGTATTTCTATACACTGTGTATTTTGAAATTTTATACGTCAAACTATACGCCGCCGTATAACAAGTGGTAAGTATAGGTGGTGAACTCTCAACCCATTGTATATATGTTTTAATGTTTCTAATGTAATACAATGTAAATTGAAATTCTATACGCCAAACTATATTTGACGTATATTTGGACGTACAAACAAACAAGAAGTCAGATTAAGTGGTCAGAAGAAGTGGTTAAAACAAGTGGTCAGGTTACCGAAACACCGCTGGTTATCTGCTTCTTTGGATAAGAATACATGTAGGTTAGAGGAGCAGAGTTAGAATAATAGCTATTCTCAGCATTGTACTAGTAATGCCAAGATCCCAGGCTCGAATCCTATCAGTGAATCATTTCTAATTGTAATCCCCAAATGTTTAAACCTATTCTCTGTTTAGAAATGACGATGAATTAGACTTCTGCACTACCTCAGTAGTACTTTCAGCCCGGAACTTATACTGAGGTATACGTAAAAAACCTGCAGTGGCAGTGCAGAATTAGTCAAATTCATTATCATTTCTAGCCTATGAATTACCACTTTTATATTATCTGTTTGTTTGTGTATTTAAATTATGAATTGTACATGTACTCACCTCAGCTATTATTCCCTGCTTTGTCAAAGGCTAGGCATATACAGTGTGAAATAAAACTCTTTATAAGCTTTTATATCAATTATTATGATGTGTATTTATACCACTGTCTTCTGGAACTTCTGGACAAACCAAGAACAGTTTGATCTGTTAGCTGTGTGTGCAAGTTTGATGTTGTGCAGTGTAATTCCCATCAAAACAAAACAATAAAGGCACACAATCAACAAGAGCCTGCAATTAACACATTCTCTTTGTTATTCTTACTGTTTCTTTGATCATCTCATGTTACTGACTTCCTGTCCTTTGTCCCCGCCTTTGTATTTGCCTACTTAACATAAGGCCCCCAAAATATATTGTTTGTATGTCCATAATGGCTCCTGAAAAGGTAGACAGGCTTTTTTTTTTTTTTTTTAAATAAATGTGCATCATAAACTCTCAACTTAAATAACGGACAAATTGAACTAGAAATAAACTTACCTGACAAAAACAATATACTGATAATATTGCTGATTGGTAAATTATCAAATTTTAGAAAATCTCACATAGATTACAAAAAATTCCATATTTTTCCTTGAACCATTGTTGCTCAAGAAATTCCACTAAATATCAATATATTTTTTCATATGCCTCTGCCCTTCCCTGATGCCGTCGCTACTTGTTCTAATTTAAAGGAGCTGGGTCCGATTACCTCAACTTTTTTCCAAACTTTTGAGATTTTGGTACCAAAATGTTGCTCATATTTTTCTCATTACCCATGTGAAATTTCACGGCTGAGTTATGTTCCCTTTTGGAGATATATATGAAAATGTGTCTAATTATGGTAACCACATAATTACTTTTAAATAGATGGTGTGAAACACAAAATTGCTCATAAAATCAAAACGGTTTGATCAATTATGCTGAAATTTGAAACGTAGATCTCTAGAGTGGTCTTCTTTTATATGATAATGAAAAATGAATTTTGAAAAATCAGACCAAGCTCCTTTAATATTACATAAATCTATGATTCGATTATGAAGTCAAATATGAAGATCTGCAACTCAGCACATACCTGTTCGTTAATCGAACAGTCTGTTAAAAGTTGTTTGATTGATACGCTGATATTGGTGAATACGATAATCTTTTGATTATGGCGAAAATTGATGAAATTTGAATAGAATTTTTAAAGCTTAAAATCTCATTATTCAGATGAGGCCAAAATCACATCAATTTTGACTTTGGAACCTTTCAGGTACCTTTCAATATGGCTGGTCACATATGCACAATTCAATGTCCAGACGTATTCATGAATTATATAATTTTAAGTTATTGAAGATACACGTACGACATAGTAAAAATACCTAAACTGACTCTTTTAATACAAAATGTGGTTAACTCACCCCAAAATCATGCCACCCCAAAATACAAATCACCCAAAGACGGGGTATAAGACTAGCTACACCTCATCATTTTTGTAGACATTTGCATTCAGAATTTTTATCATTATGTAAAGGTTTTACCATGGCGTAAACTGTTCATTTTGATTGAACATTTTGGTTGTCGATCGGGTTTTAAAAATATGTTCAAAAAGTGGAACAATTTTAATAATGAGAGGTGGTTTTGAAGAAAACCCCCAGGGTGGCCACTTAGATTTGGAGCTGTACACAACCGCGTTCAAGAAAATGCGTGAAAAGGGTGCTTTTTTCACAGTCGGGCACGTTACGCGTTTAGGGGTGGAAAATCAAGCATTTTCGTAAAAAAGGGTGTGTTTTGAAAATCTTTTCTAACGCGTTTAGGGTCTCTTTCAAAATCCCATGTCCAAGTTTCTACGCACCCTTTGTATTAAAGAGTGAACTCCCCTGTTTGAAAACCCGATCAGATTTTGTGATTTCCTCATTTTTTCCGCTTTCAATACGAGAGTTAAGTACACGTTTCCAGATAATTGCAACATCATCGCAATGGTCCACAGACGAGTGTCATCAAACAAAGTAACGTCACTAGTCCAGTATACCCAACATTCCATAATCTATTCTACGGGTTTTGAACATTTAAGTTGCTAAAGCTCTCTTGTCATATCTTCAACTTTGACAGATGTATGGTACAATTAAAATGAAAACATGTTTAGGGCGTAATTTTGTCCAAAACTTATTAAGGGTACCTTTAAAAAAAAGGTCGCGAAAACCTGTTTAGGGCATGATTTTGAGAAAGGACCAAAACCTGCTTAGGGTGGGTCTGAAATTTTTTTGAACGCGGTTGTGTACAGCTCCAAATCTGAGTGGCCCCCTGGGAGAAAACCTTCTCATAGTACAGTAAATTACTGTCCCAGAGGAAGTGCATTTAAAGCAATACTATAAGATTTTGATCAGAAATGGTTTCAAGTAAAACAACCTAAAATGAAGGAATATGGCTATCTTAAAAAAGCCTTTTCATGTGTATTTTGTCAAAAACTTTTTTGGTCAAAATTGGGGTAAAAATTGACATTTTTGTATATTTTGCATAGAGAGGAAGGTTCATAAAAGTGAAATTCACCTGGAAAGTACAACTCAGAAAAAATTAAACTATCCATTACTAGAGAGAAGAAAGAAACAGTTTTCTAAAACTGTTTACTACAGCTTTATCGCATTTGTAGTTTTGAAATGACGGCTATTTTGAGGTGAAAAATTACTAGTTTTTCTATACAGACAACTCTGAAAAGAGCAGATGCAACCAAGTTTACAATATGTGGCCATTACAGAAAAAGTAAGCATATATAAGGCTAAATAAAATTTATTGTTTGTCTCAAAGCTCCCGCGCGCTTTAGTTTTAGTGTGCGCGTTAGTTTTTCGAAAAGTCAGGTTTTTTTGCCGTTTTTTTTGTGGGAAAAATATTCTTCATAATTGGCAAAAATTCCATATGAACTCCTTTTATATTTACTTGCAACATAAAATTTCTAATTAAATTGGTTCTTTATTCTGTTTTTTATTTTAAAAAAGGCCAATCTTAACATTAATTTTGTATCTGACATGTAAATATATGAGGGAGTACATATGGAACTCTTATTCTATTTAGAATATAGCACTCATGACTTCTGTCACACACAAAAAAAATCTAAAAGAAAAAAAACAATTGATAAAAATAAAACCACATTTCGCATTAGTTTTTCAAGAGAGGAGAGCTTTGAGACAAACTATTTTTTTTAAATGGCCTAAGCCAAATCTTTTGGACATGTTGGAGGGGATTCAAGTTGATAACAACCAAAAATAATATTGCTTTAACTTTAGATCATCATAAAAGTGGAGCAAAGCATGCAAGTTACATGCATTTGAAAAAAATAAAATTTGAATGTATTTTAATTATTAATTATTATTTTTAGGAAAATGTCACAAAATGTGAACCATTTTGACAATGAGAGGTGGTTTTGAAGAAAACATTCCCATAGTAAACTACTGTCCCAGAGGAAGTGCATTTAACTTTGGATCGTAGAAGAACAATTCATCCATTTTAATGTTAATTTGATAAAATTAGTATTAAATTTTGCTACTCTATGACATAATTTTACATAAATGTTTGGTAGTTATTACACTGAAAAAATGTTTGTGTTAAGTGTGCAACACTGAGCTGGTGTTAAGCATTTGGTGTCAATTTTGGAGATAGTTTAACACCACTGGGTGTCTGTGTTGAAAATTAACATCTGCTAACACCAAAAGGTGTCATTACTCTGATGTTATATCAGGTGTCAGAATAACACCAAATGATGTTGAGAACAACACCATAATGTTATATTTATTGTGGTGCTGTATTTTGTCACAAATCGTCAACACCAGCAGAGGTATTAAAAATGTGTGAAAGCATGTGTGAGGCACAATTTTCCAGGCAATCTGTTGATCACCCACTATCCTTTTCTTGGTGCACATGGTGCAAGTGAAGATGTTTGTATGTGTTGTACTTGTGGTAGTCATATTAAAAGGGACTAAGAAGATATTTGTTTTCAAGTTGATTGTGATGAAATTGAACTCGATTTGATAATGCAAGAGTACCAAGAGCAAAACGGTAATCTTGTCTATGATGTGAATGACATAGGAAATTTCAATCAGTTTAAAAAGTATCTCAATTTTATCAGAAGGTATCAACACCAATGGCAATAAAGTGTTGCAAAAACTCAAAATATTAAAGGTTCTTCAGTGGGTGCAAAAACTCAAAACTTTATTTACACTATACATTAAAAGGAGATATATAAAAACAGATATGTTAAAAGGAGATACATAAAAACAAAGTGAATTACATGACTTTGCACTTTTTTGCGCCCCACCACATTCTCAATTTGAATTGGAAATTTTGATATCACATGAAAGCTTACATATTTCCCATAATAATCCCTTTTATATTTTATGTTCGAATTATGTTTTCTTTAAGAAAATTGTGAATTACTGGAAAATTTAGTTTACCAAAGTACACAGACAAATGAAGGTCCTAGGATCGGACTAGGGGAGACTCCAATCATCGGTAGAGATTTTGGGAATTCCCAGCAATGTGATTAAAATATATTATTATTGTCAGTTGATTTTTTTACCATTTGCATGTTACTTGTAAGAAAGATTTTATGCAAGCAACTTTTTTTAAACTACTTGCAACTACTTGCACAGGTGCAAGTAGCCTCGAACACTGGTGTCTACCATACTATTCTGAAATTTGAATGAAATACACTTAACATTTCTAGAGATAGTTGAGTTCATTTAAAATACATCAAATAGAGGTAAAATTCCTCTCGACTTGCGCGATAGTAGGAGCTTGGCCAGGAGCTTCAACTGGAAAGGGTAAAGCAATAAAGGAAATAATGACAAATGTTGTGCCATTTTTACTTTTAACTAATTGACCTTGACCTCTTAAATGCATTGTACAAGGTTTCAACCTTGGTTTGTGTTTTGTTTTCTCTTGACAGGCAAAAGAAAGTATGCAACCGTGGGGATGAGGCTGTTATGAAAATACAAAAGAAATGGAAAATAGGTATACCAATTGATTTTACATTTTGTGCTATATCTCCGAAACTATAAAGAATTTAGAGGTGAAATTTTGGATTCACAATCAGAAAAATATGAGCTTTCATTTGGCATCAAAAAATATACTACTTCCGGTTGAGCCCCGCGGGGGTTAAGAATGTGATCGGAACCTGAGACGAATATAACGTTAGTTATATTCGTCTCAGATCGGAACCTACACCTTTAAAAATCAATATATTTTAGGAACAATGCTTTTTCATGGAAAACAAAAATACATATAATATCACACAGTAAGTTTTACAGATTTACAAATCTGTATTTTTAAATTATACGAGGCGTATGAAATGGCCTTTTGCAACTTGGCTGACAATGATATTGAAATCAGAACAAATCTGAGAAAAAAGTATCTCATCAAAAATTGTCAGTTGCTTTGTTATGAGCTGAAATGCATAGAAACAGCAAATTGTAGATGAGATGACTGAATTCCAAGCTTCTAAATTCAGCAACATTATTGAAAAAAAAAATCTAAAAGGTGCATGCAGAATTCAACACATTTTATCCTTTTATCTAGCAACAAAATAAATTAAATGGTTTCCACCTATCAAAGTCTTATGTTTTCAAGTGAAATACATGAATACACAATTATGCACCCCAAAAAAATTTATGTAAATTTAAATCAAGGCAAGGGGTCTGTGTTGCGGAGAACTGCGACATGAGGGGGGGGGGGGCACTTGTATAAAAATTGACAATGGAATCTCAACCCACTATTTTCAATATTGGGCTTGGGAACCAATGATAGACTCTGGAATATCTCTTAGAAGAAAAAAGTTCTGCCAAATTGACTTTTCAGTCATTAAGTATATGCTTGTGCATGTGCAAGACAATCATGTCAGGGATTCTAAAGTTCGGGATAGGAATTTCCTATACCTTGCCAACGGAAAAAATGAAGCTTCAGCGCAAATTTGTAATTCGACGTCACAAGGTTAATTATGTATTCAACCAATCACGTACAAGCTCATTAGTATGCCCGATTTTAGCTGATTTTGTCAACAAAATGTTCCGGAACAGTGCAATAAAAATGAAAAATAAATAGAACCAGACCCATACAGCATTAGATACACTAATTCTGAACAACTTTTGGCTGATGGTACTATAAGCTCACCGACACAAAGAGTGAAATTTCCATTTGAAATCGGCTGACCTGCGCTGATAAAGCTTAAAGATTTCAAGTCACACAATGGGCACGGGAATTCCCATGCGCAATGTTCTGTGCGCATGGTTGCACATTTGATTGACAGAGACCCCGCCCATGTAATCTTAATGACCCTTAATGACTACCAAATATGGTCTAAAAACGGCTTCTGCAGAAACGCAAGAGAGACAGGGCCCTGATCATATACATCACCTCAAATTTTATCAAAAATGAAGTAAGTAAAAAGTTCAACTTTTGAAACTCTAAAGGCTGTGTCAACATCATCGTACCGTACGAATAACGTACACTGTTTGGTAATCGATATACATGTATTTCAATGACCAAACCAGTGTACGTTATTAGTTCGTTACTCATACGTTTCGTGATGTGTGACAGAGCCTTAAGAGCCACAACTGAACTGTTCTGGCATAAATTAACGAGTTTGTTACAAATAATTCATCATCTTGACTTTGTTTGAAATGATTTTTTAAGAACAGATAGGTCCAGGACATACTCTAAGCTACCAAATATGGTGCAACAAGTCTTTATTACCTTATAATTTAATGTATAATTCAAATGTATTTTCTAACAAAAACAGTGGCACTTTTTATGTGATGTCAAACATTTGATGGTTTACAACACCAAGCCTCCGTTATTGATCAGAAAATGCATTCGAATTAGCGTAATAAACATGGACTTGTGGCATCAAACATTGGGTAGTTTGTTCAAGACAATAGTTTTGGCCCATACTTTTGCTTGAAGCTCTGTCGTCAAAGTGGTCCACTTTATGGGTCACTATTGATTATTGTCAATGTATTTTTCAGTGGGAATACTACTTTAAAAATTATTTTAAAAAAACCCAACTTATCACTTGCTCTTAATTTTGAGAATGCAGCCTGATTCATATCATTTCTTATAATTTTGTGAGATGTTACATTTTGTCACTGGTAATATTGACGGAAACCCAAGTACCGGTACCACATATTTTGTGATGTCAGTCTACTCACATCATAGTTAATAAGTTACTGTACTGATGTACTAAAAAATTAAGCAGTCTTTACTGCTAGCAGAAAATATAATAGTTGTAGTGTAATCATGTTTTTAAAGAGCTGTGGTCACTCCTTGATTTCCGCCTCGAAGGTCTTTATTAACTTCATCAGTTCTGCTGACTCGTTGGTGTTGCGTTCTCATTTGTATTTGTACATGTGTAGCTTTCTTTCTTGAACACTTGTCACTGATAACTGTAGTAATGGTGTACAGGAATGGATTTATGGCTGAATTAATTGGCAAAACAAATGTCACTACCCAGGCAAATATGGAGCTTGGAAGTTCTACTGAGCCAGTTTGTACAAGTATCCCCATCAGACAGATTGGAAACCAACAGAAGAAATCTGTCAAAACAATGGCGGAGACTTTCAGTGTCATTCGGATCTCTTCAGCCATTTCTCTTTGGCGCAGAGCTGCTTTTGTAGTTTTGGCTACTGTTCTCATTAGTCCAATGTAGCATGCTAGTATTGTCAGGAAACAGATCATGTTGAAAGCGACAAATACAGCAACTGACAAATATAAACCCGGACTTTGATCATGGTCTTTCACAATCCTAATTTCTTTTTTGGTATGCTGCCAATATGTCTGATGTAAGCTTACCTCTTCTGTATACCATTTTGATTTTAATATTTGTGACAATGGAAGACCAATGCAAACATGTGAATTGTCATAAAAATCCCTATTTCTGCCAGCTAAAATTGAAGCAATTAAGCCAAGGGTTAATGAAAATAACCACACTATCGTAGCTATCACTCTTGTTGATTTCACACGTATTCGGTGGATGCTATATGGGAACGTGATTGTGACAAATCGATCAATGCTGATAAATGTTACAAATAAAACCGATGCCTCACTTGAAGTTATGGCTAATGTACCCGCTATTCTACATATAGTACTAGATCTCCAAAATTCAGCATTCACCGGGAAATAGTCTGCATAGTATACATCAGCAGATGCAATTATTATCATGTAGATGCCCATTAGGAGGTCAGACATTGCCAAATTGAAAAGTAAAAGAGATTGCACCCTGTTTTCTGTTTTTTGTTTAAATTGTTTCCAGCATACCACAAATAAATTTCCTAAAATGGCACTTAATCCTAAAACCCATGTAAACACATATAATGCAGTCATAGATAACAGCCTATCACAGGTTATGTATGGGGATGGTTCGATTGTAGCATAACACATTTCTGAGTTATTCAGGTAACATTGGCAAATTTCAGGTTTGTCTAAATAATATCTTGTATTGCTTGCGAGTCCAGAAAACATTTGTTTTGTGGCTTTGCTTAGTGGATTGCCAGACAAGTCAATTTGTTGAAGGTTTATCATATGGCCTATCTGAGGGAGAGTTTGCAGCCTATTATAAGATAAATTCAAATTTTGCAGACTCCTTAGATCACAGAAAAGATGCGAGGGTATATATGTTAACTGATTTAAAGCGATAGAAAGATTTTCTAATTTGGTCATATTGGAAAAAGTTCCCTCTTCTATCCAAGTGATTCGGTTTTCATGAACGTTGAGGGTTCCCAGTTCCATCAAGCCATTAAATGCTTTGTGATGTAATTTCTCAATTTTGTTGTTGAACAATCCAAGCTCTTTCAACTTGTGGGTGTTATTAAATGTCCCTACTTCAACTGTTTTTAGTTTATTTGAATGTAAATAAAGGTGAGTTAGATTGTGCAAGTTGGCAAAAAATCTTGAATCTAGTGTGACTAGTGCATTATCAAACAGATACAGCTCTTGTAAATTGTGCAGGTAATCGAATATATCTGCATTGAGTGTTGTTAGTTTATTAGAATCTAGCTGAAGGTCAATTACATTGGTCAGAGATGCAAATAGTCTATCACCAAGTGAGACAAGTGCATTGTCATGCAGAAGGAGGTGTTGCAGTTTATGCAGGTTGTCGAATACCCCTGCATCAAGTGCTATTAGATTATTGGTATATAGATCAAGACGAATTAGATTGGTCAAGGATGCAAATAGTCTCACATCTAGTGTGACTAGGGCATTGTCACGCAGAGATAGCTTTTGCAATTTGTGCAGGTTTTCAAATATCCCTGCATCTAGTGTTGTTAGGTTATTGGAATATAGCCAAAGGTGAGTTAGCTTGGTCAGGGATGTAAAGAGCGTCACATTTAGTGTGGCCAGTGCATTGTCATACAGAGATAGCCGTCGCAGTTTGTGCAGGTTGTCGAATATCCCTGCAGTAAGTGTTGTTAGCTTATTGGAGTATAGCCAAAGATGGGTTAGTTTCTTGAAGGATACAAAGAGTCTCACATCTAGTGTGGCCAGTGCATTGTTATACAGAGATAACTGTCGCAGTTTCTGCAGGTTATCGAATATCCCTGCAGTAAGTGATGTTAGATTATTGGAATGCAGCTTAAGGTGAAATAGATTTGTCAAGGAAGTAAATAGTCTCACGTCCAGAGTGACCAGTGCATTGTCATGCAGATAAAGGAATTTAAGTTTGTGCAGGTTGTTAAATATCCGTGCATCGAGTGCT
>JXSR01S030380.1:77257-88301 GCA_000969725.1 Ophiothrix spiculata | reverse complement strand
GTGGTGTTTAGCACCCCTTAATGATGAGTTGTGGACGATTGCCCCCAAACGTAAAACAATTTGACCCCGGGCATGTAAGTAATTGTTTTTACATCCTTTGCGGTCATTTTGATGAAAAAAGTCAGGGTACCACCTCAGGTGGGGTTGGGGTAAGCCGTCAAAGTCGTTCGTGGGTAGGGGGGTAGGGGGTAACCACCCCCTCATATAATAGTCGCCATTTTGAAAAAAAAAATATCTGCATGATAATAAGCTTAAGTTTAAAAAGAGATTGATGATCTTTTATATGATTATTATCACACCTTTTATTAACACAGTTGTTATTCTTTCCTATTAGTTTCTATGGCAAATATTACAAGATGATCACTTATGCAGGTTGAGCTAAGGTTGAGTGTCAACACTGTCATCGACACCAGGGTTTTTGGAGTGAAGGAAGAGATCAATAACTGTTTTCGTATTTGGATATTTGCTTATCGGGTTTGGTTCGTTTTGCATATCAAATTGAGTAAACTATTTTGGTTAATAACTAAAAAAAAATTGGAAACGTTACCGGTTCTTAGCTTCATTGACCTATAGTTCATCAACAGTGAATCAAAAGGGTGACGCAACACATACGCTGTGCTTAATTTCGTATGATAGATGGAGTTGTATTCATGATTGTATTATAGGCTAGTGAAAATAAAAAATCAAACAAATTGCAAAATAATGATATTTACAGGATAACATAAGACACACATGTTTAGCAACACACCAAAAATCTACAAAAATCTACTTGGTAGAACAGTGATTATTTTTTATAAAACAAAATGGCTGCCAAGACAGGGGGTAAAATTTCAAAATTAGTTAAATCGTGTTAAAAACCATTCTATTGTGTTCCACTAATCAAGAAGAATCGGAAAAAGTATACTTTTACCCATCTCCGAAGTATGGTTAATGAGTTATATCCAATTATGTCATATCAGGGGTCACGCAATAGGTCCTATGGGAGACACACAATTCAGCATTGTCCGATTTTCTTGAAAATGGTCTCAAAATGATCTTTTCGCAAAAGTGTCTAAATGAAGTAATAGTTCAAAGTGCTTTAGACCAGTGGTTGCTATGGTATCAGTCAAAATAAAGTTCATATTTACCATTGCATTGGAACCTGAAACTCCAAGTTTACTTTGATCTGTAACCATACCAACAGTATATATGAGCAATTGTTATATATTACTTTGTGTGGATAGTTTTGCAAGAGAAACAATTTGAGACCATTTTGAAAAAATCTGACGATTTTGAAATGTTTGTCTCTTATAGGGCAAATCACGTGCAAGTGACCCCTGATATGACCTTTCACGTTAACCATACATCAGAGATGGGTAAAGGTGAACTTTTTCTGATTCTTTGAGATAAGTGCAAGACAATAGAATTGGATTTAACACGATTTAACCAATTTTGAAATTTTACACCCTGTTTTGGCAGCCATTTTGTTTTACGCAAATTAATCTTGTAGATGTTCGATGTGTTGTTGTATATGTTTGTCTGATTCTATCCTGTAAATATCATTACTTTTGCAATTTGTTTTACCTATATGGCTTAAATTTTCATTATAATGATTAGCCTATTATAGTGTATGGTTACTTTTCTTTTGTTTATAGGGAGTGGTATCTATAGTTTAATAAGCCACTACATTAGTTACAATTAAGCCATTGACATTATTTGGGAAAAAAATGAAGCAAATACCTACCAATCAGTACTATTATTAGCCATGAAATGGTACAAGTCACATTTTTCTAGTGGATGTGGGCTGGGTTTGTGTGTTATCCATTTGACTCAGATTGGTTCGTGTTGACATGGCCGAACTCTGAACGTTAAAGTACAAATTGCCTGGTACGTATAACCAACCGTAGTTCACGGGTCTCTATTCACCTTTATTTAACTTGCTACTGTAAAAGGCATGCCATTTAAAAACAATCTGCGCGACATAAATCCTCCCACGAATAAAATATTTATAAACACTTTCGAAGCAAAAGAATTTATTCCAATACACACTGCTCAGAAGCACGCGGTACGTCATTAGTTCAATAATTTATAGGAGTAGTAAACAAGGAATCTTTTGAATTTGTATTTCCAACAGTGAATTAAAATACCATCAATCTAAAATTTTCTTTTAATTAATTGCGCTTGTCAATTTCAGGGATTAGGTAGAAAATCCTGATATGAAGTGAATATGTGTGGTGCTCTGGCATAATGAGCGGAAAGTCGCGATTGAAGATTTTGAATAAATGGCTGCTAAAGTAAAAATATGATGAAAAGATCAAATTTCGTTTTTTGACATAAAACAAATAAATACATTAGTGTTAATCTATATTTCTCGTTTTGAAGGTCAATTACGCCGGGAAGTGTATTTATTTACGGGTAATTGATCGCGTTTTGCTATTATACACTATAGTAAACAGTAACTTTAAAATCGATTAGCGACAGTTTTTTACTGCCAAATTTTGAGTGGACTGCCTTGTGTTTCTATCGCTAAATGAAAATTGTAGAAAGAAAGCATGACACATTATATATCATTCGAAAGCTGAGATTATAGAGAATTAAAATATGAAATAAACTCAATTTTGAAAATCGCGACTTTCCGCTCATTATGCCAGAGCACCACACATATGTAAACTAAGTACAGATGTTTCATGGAGTTTATCCTGGATGCATTTATTTTTAATTTGCAATTCCAAAGGGTCTCAAGCAAAACTATAAATGAAAGATTAATTTTATCCCATTGACAGAAAAGGACGACATTTATCACCATCTTCAGTGAACTACATTTCCACCTTCACCATTTTATCATCTTGACCAATTTATCTTATTCTACACCGGGCAGCATATTACAACGTTAAAACGTATTTGGCCAATTTTCCGCTATGTGTTAAACAGTCCCGTAGCCAGGATTTATTCAAGGGGGTGTAGTCCGTCTAGAAGGACCACGGACAGCGAGCGAAGCGAGCTTCGAGGGCGGACTAAGGGAGGTGCCGATTTTCCAAAAGTGGACCTTTTGGAGGAAAAAATTTCGTTGTGGTCAACCCTAAACTAATTTTAGTGGTTTTGACAAAGTGACAAGCCCCCCCCCCCCAAAAAAAAAAGGGGGGGTTAGCATTTTGCAAGCATTTTGTGCAGTATTTGATTTAAAAACGAAGAAACATTTTAATACGTATTTCGGTGCTTTGGGTGTTCTTTTGGCGGACATTTAGGGACTTTTTGTGAACCTATTTTTTACGGCAAGCCATATGTCCTATATTGTCCGTCAACGTGAAACGTAACGTCAGTGTGGTGTCCGTCAATGTGAACGTGCGGTCAGTGTGAATTTGTTTCACACTGACGATACACAAGTCACACTGACGCTCGCCACTTTTCACACTGCTGACCGTCAACAATACATTCAACACTGACCAACACTGACCTACTCGTAATTCACACTGACCGACCGTCTACTTTAGTCACTTTCTCCAGCTGATCAACATTTATTCACATTGACTCCCGTGCATTGACAGCATGCTGTTAACAACTCTTTGCAAGCACTACCTAACAGCTGCTTCTTCACATGAAGAATCAACCTCTAGCTAGCTATGCGAACGTATTTCCCAACTGGTCCAAACAGGCTTATTCATTTATGGATTTGGCTTACCAATAGGCTATTAAACTGCAAACCCCACTGAAAGAGTCTCCCTTCCTCTAACCATGCTAAAATATATCTGCTCTAGACTCCTCTCTCATTTTCTTTCTTCCCTTTCCCTCTCTTTTCCCTTTTCTTCCAGGATTTTGGCTGGTTTATTTATGGCACTCTTCCCCTTCTGGCTATACGCCTTTGAATTAATTAGAATCAAGCCTTAAAATTGCAAAACACTTCAACAACATCGGCTTAAAATTCCATCTTTGTGACTTCACGATACAAGTAACATGCTTATAAGTCAAAACATCATACTTTACAGATATATTTACCTAGGGAATAATATATTTAAGCAATCTTGGGTTTATTTTCAACTTTAAGTATTGAAAACAGTGTCAAGTATCCAACCATGCCGTATGAGACCCGTCTACTGGTTTTGTATCGCCATTGTGGTCTAAATTAAATGATAAGAATGATGTTCGTCGGTGTAATTTAATAAATAGTCCTCGTTAGGCCTAAGTTGCCCAGTGTGGACTCAATACATACATGTACGCCAGTAATGGCAATAGAATTCGTCAGTGTAGGCTTAAAGAATGTATGCAATGGTCCACCGTCAGTAAACATGTAAATATAAGGATGTGTGCCAATGCTGCAATGCAATGTTCGTCAATGTAAATTTGAGAGCCCTATGTGTAATTCAATGTAGGAAGTGAGAACGATCAGCAGTGTAACCTACATGTATGTTGGTCAGTGTGAAGAAAAAGGTTGTCCGTCAACGTGATCTATGTGTGAGCAGTGTGGGGTCTCTGCATTGACGCGCGACATGCTACACTGAACACAAGTTTCACACTGACCATCAGTATTTTATGAGTGATGTTGAGCAACAGTGTGATTTCCAATAGACTTACACGTAATTTTACACTGACGCTCTACAATAGGACATATGGCTTGCCGTAATTTTTACATTGTCATTTTTTTTTTTGGGGGGGACGCATCCCCCCTGGCCACGGGCTTGGTGTTAAAGCCTGTTTGAACTAGGCAATGTATATATAATTTTCTCTCGCTTGGAAGTTGTAGGTCCAAGCAGTTTTTGCTCCTTATTATTTCATTCTTGACACTATAATGGTCTTTAACCCTCGTCCACCTAAGCTATTTTCTACTACGTCGTCACCTAAAGCAGGGTGGTGGTGGTGGTGGTGGTTACCACAACACCCCCACATATTAGAGTTTCAGTGACATTTGTGACCGTCCATTTTAAACCAGCTTTAAAGGCAGTCTGCGGTCATTAAAATAACACCTCGATAAACTTTACCCGACATTCGCAAGTCAAGTTATGGCCCGTCAAGGTTTGTAAAAGATTTAACTTAGATAAACGCAGTCAAAAACCATAAAGTCGTATGGTTTTTCGGTTGATCACTGAAAACCTAAACTGGTCAGTGTGACTAACTTTAAGCTAGTCGAGATGGTACGCATCTAGACTAGCTTTAAGTTAGTCAGTATTGCTGGACCAACAAGGATGACTAACTTAGCCTAGTCCAGCAAGCTGAACTAGTCTCATTTAACTTGCTTGACTAGTTTTAAGTTAGTCTGTTGACCAGCTTGACGTTAGTCCAGCAAGCTGGACTAGTCTAGGCTAGTCGCTTGACTAGTTATTGACTAGTTTTAAGTTAGTCCAGATGGTACATATTTTGACTAACATAACACTAGGCCAGCTGCCTTGACTAGCTTACTCAAACTAGCCGATCCCAAATACGTAACCTCAAGCTAAACCAGCCAACTAGACAACCTAGTGCAGTATATATGCATGCTATGTAGTTTCAGAGCCACATGATACAGTCTTTGATATAGCTAATCCGTCAATAATGTAGAGAGAGGTTTAAGAGTGACATATGAGTACCCCCAAAATAGTCAGTTAGCTGCATATAAACAAATGATATAATTCACGATACATCAGTAGTACATGATGGTGACATTTATGAGGTCAAACGACGGCACGGTGTTTCACGTGTCTGTGATGTCCACTATGTGGTCCTCAAAGACTCCACCTGACCAGGCTCAGTCTGACTAACATAAGCTATTCAAGCCAGCTTGACCAACCTGAAGTTGGTCAAGCTCTTTTGTACCATCAAGGTAGTCAAGCTCTCAGTCTGGCAAACTCGTCAAGCAACGTTTCGCACATTAGTCAAGCGGGCTTGACTAGTTTGAAATTTGGCTTGACCAACGTAAAACTAGTCGGGCAAGCTGGATTAACCTGCCTGACTAGTTTAAAGTTAGTCAAGCAGCTGCTTGACTAGTTTTTGTTTTCATTGATGGTCCTTCTAAGATGTAGGATTTCATACTTCAGTTCAGGTTTCTCAAAAATAAAACTTAACAGGTGTGTTGAAGAATGCATAAATATTGTGAATCTGCAATAATTTCGATTTCATCAAATTACGACCTTGCCATGTCACATTTTCAAGAATAGCGCAAACATTAAGTATGCAGACTTTACGACTGTTGTTAGAAGGCGGAAAGGCAACTTTTATTATACTGAATAAAGTGACCGAGGCAGCCTTGGTGATGCAAACAATGCAAAAGTCAACGTAAATCTGCAATGAATAGTAGCAACATGCTGATACACCTAATTGACTGGTTTAGGTAATCTAGGTTTAACGTAAAAAGCATGTGATAAACTCGATCACGCTTGTCAAAATACATATGGGTGTTGTTTCAAGGTTTTTTTTGTATGTGATTTCTGAATTGTTCTCAAATGTATAAAGCATATATTTAAAAAAGACTGTTTTATGTCACAATTTAAATAAGACAGCTGCTATTGTATTTAGTATATCGTCACGCTAATAAAATAATGGCCTAACTCCCATGGCTGCCATATGACATTTCTGACACAATTGCACTCACCAAACATACCACATCATTAACAATGGATATTGATTTCAATCAATATGATGTAAAGCACAGCACTCCCCATTAGCCTTTTGAGGATGGTTGATATTGAACATGTTTTGTACTTGCCGGGATTTGCCCCAACTGAAGTAAACCCTAATCTATTGTTTACTCAACTTGAATGTATTTTCATAGAAATGTAGGATATAAATGTCACATACGGCAGCCTTGGGAGTTAGGCCATTATTTTATTAGCGTGACGATATTCAACCTGATATAACCTCAGTTTTAAATCTGATACACATAAATACAAACTCAGTATCACATTGCTGAAAATTCAATATCATTTATACCATGCATTGTGGGTTAATAACGTGTTTTGAACATAAATATTTAGGCAAGGTAAAAATAAAAATTACGCTTTTCGTCCGGCATATAAAAATGATGAAAAATAGTATTTTTAATTTTCTATTCTATTGGACTGTTCAAAATAATATTATATTTGAAGAATTCAGCGCTCTAAATGATATTAAGAAAAGAAGAAGCTTATTTCTTGTTTAGAGAGCTGGACCCATCAGTGATCACAAAACTCCCCTTAAATGAATCAATTTAAATTGTGCAAAGCTGTAAAACAAAATTCGACTTGTGAAAAGTATTTAAGAATAAGTTACTGGTATATTAAATTGAAACTGTATAAAATAGAATGGACATTTTGAGAATCTTCCAAAATTGAAGAGGGCGTGGACGAGAAACATGGTTATTTTATTCAAGCATAATAGTTTTATTGAGACATCTAATATTTATTTTTGTTGAGCAAGGAATTGTTCAAAGTTGAATTTTAAGAGTATTGGGAATATGGTATTAATAGAATTTGAAGGTTATTAGTACATACGACGTGTGACACGGCCTTAGAGACGAGTGCTGGCATTTTGGCGTCTGTTAAGCTTGTGAGCTTCGGGATGCGCAATAAATACCATCCTCCGGGCAGTTTTCACACGTTGGTAGGCCAAAAACATTTACCTCCTTAATCTGATTCTTCACAAGACAGTATTTCGTTCGTCTTTTAAAATCTATGGTTTATGTTGTTATCATCAACTATTAAAAATGTTGTAAAATGATTTGGTTTTTATATGTATTTTGTATTGAAAGGATAGTATTTAAACCTTTGTGCTTATGAATTGGATTTCCTTAAGGATAGTAAAACGTATTAGCCTGTACTCATATTGGATATTTGCAGTAATGTTCTACATTAGCTACCTATGTGAAAGTTTACCTTTCAGTGACATATACTGATTTTAATCGCGTGTTTAAAAAGTTATTCCACTACTAATATATCCTTCACCATTCCTGTTAAAATTGAATATGTATTGCAAAAAATATATTGAATATGTATTGCAAAAAATATATATATAGTTGTACTTTTAATTTTTATTAATTATAATCTTATTTTGTATATTTAACCTTCCGAAAGACTAATTTACAGCTTTCAACAGCCACACGTTTATAAACATTTATTTAGGAAATAGAGAAATACTGTTGGAAAATCTTTGAAAAAAAAACACTTTTGCTGAAAATCATCTTTGATAATATGACTTTGTTTGTTTGTTTTGATTCTTTTTTGTCTTTCTTTGATTCAAAAGTTTTCCCAAGTATTCATAGCCAAACGGAATCATAGTTATACCTTTAATTCAACTCTCACTGAAGACGTAACAGAGCACAGAAAGATTGACTTGAAGTAATTTCCTATGAAGTAATTTCATGAATATGTCCTGACACAAACCGTGACATCTTTCAACATTGTTTTAGACTTTTACATAGAAAACCTCTTAAAGTCATCTTTAATGCACTTAAAAGAACTTGATCAAGACTTCATTAGAATGTTTTACATGTTAACACACGTCACTTTTGATCGGCGAAAAGGTGATGCATCGAGATGCATCAGGGGGATTTCAAGTTAATTCAATTTCCTCTTTCGTGAAATTGCAATTTTCTGCAAAATTACATGTTTTATGTTTGAAAATAGACACAAAAGAAATATTTTACACACACAAAATACCGAACATGGTGTTTTACAGGTAAAGGTTTACATTTTGCATCAGATTGTTGTAATCATATATGTATTTGGTATTTTTTGTCAATTCTTGAGAAATACGAATATGAATGTCTTTGTCATAGTTATTTCATCTCAATGACCATTTTCATGTGGATAATGATTATAATCAATCCGGATCATAAACACGTTTGAATAACTTTGTTGTACTCCGATCGTGACTGTTATTTATTGGTCTTAACCCAAAAATTTCGCTGAATTTACTTTAGTTTATTAGCTTTGTTACTTTTTATTGGCATTGAAACTAATCAAAGTTAGAGGGAGTATATTAGAGTACGGTATTAGTAATGAATATCCAAAGGATTGCTTATTCATGAGGAGGGAACATAATATATGTTGTTTCATTTGTTTCCTTATTGTAAGAAGAATACTTAACCAATACTTGGAAGATACTCAATCCACGACCCCCAGATATACATACCCTTGTACAATCTTATTAACTTTACTACTAACCAGAATGCAATTAGTGTAAAATGAAGTTTCACGTTCCCCGATATACGGTTAGTTTCCTGTAGGGAAAATGCCTTTGTTTAAAATTCTTTATTACACAAAAGATTGAATTGCACGCAGTTTAATGCTTGGAATGCAGTTGATAACCTACTGGAATGTAATGAATACTGGGAATTCAATCTTGTCTGTTTTTAGAGTGTTGAACAAAATTATTTGGTTAGATCTACTTGTATATCCAATTAATTGCATTATACTAGAAATTCAATCTTGCTTGTTTTAATGAGTACTACAAACTCATTTGGTTTGTACAGACAATTATATTCCACCATCAGTTGTTCATTTATTTCATCTTGTTTTATGTTTTGAGACCAACTTAACTTTCCCTTATTTGAAAGGCTATTTAATTGATCTCATTTAATGGTCAGATTCAAAAGTTTAAGTAAATACCGGTGTTTAAAACTACTTGGGCCGATTTCACAATTTTTCAGCGTAAACAGTTTTTCATGATTCGATGAAGATTAACAATGCAGTGAGATAAAATAACAAAAGGCACACTTTATGTTTAAGAACTTTTAATGTTTTTATTTTTTTCTTATGATAAGAATAATTCATAAATAATTTTATGATATTTTATGAGAAACGTAGGTTAAAATATTGCTCATATTCAAGAGTTAGAATAAACAATTGCATTAAAGACTCTATATCTTTGGTGGAAATGGGAAAGCAATGAGTTTATTGCAAAAATCTTTTTTGCAGTTTTTACACAGTTTCATGTTTAAAGGGTAATATGGAAATCAAAATTAATTTTCCTAGCTCGATTGATAAAACTTGAGTTTTAAAGAAGTTAAGTTCCGAAATAATAGAGTTTCCTTTGACCTGTATTAAAAATCTCTTGGAAGTCTTAAAGTGCTTGTGTGCTGACTCTGTCATTTTGATGATAATATTGTCTCATCAACTAGGATATCTCTTCAAAAAATCGTTTTGGCGTCCCGTCCAATATTCAAGAACACAAACAGTCTACGGGCAAGATCATCATTAAGAGGTCTATATTGCCATATGGAACACTAAAATTAGCCTCGTAATCCTGTTGAACATCTTATGGCTGATTTAGGGCATTATGTGCCATTATTTTGCTACCGGTAAATGAATCGGATGAACTGGCCCTGGTGGTTTGAAGGTAGGGTCAATATAATTGCCATAACTCTGCTTGTAGACCATCAATTTGGATGAAACAAACTGCATTTTGCAGCTAAAGAAAATCGCATTCAATATAAATAAACGACAATGTGATACAAAGTGTAACTTTATTCTTTCAGCGTATAGATAACAATGTTTATTTTTTATATATTCTCGTTTATTCGTTGGAATATGTGCGTGTTTTTTTCTATGACAAGATTTTGTTTGGACTATGTGTTTGACTATTCTAGAGCTCTGAAGTTGCAGGTCCAAGCAGTTTGTCGTAGTATCTAGTTTTATTGTGTACCTCTGTATTTTCTGTATGTTTTATGTGTAGCCACGGCCACCTGGGAGAATAGTTCTAGTGCATTGAAGGGAGAACCCAGGATAAAGAAGAATGAAGTCAATAAATACTTTCTTCTCCCTAATATTATCCACAATGGTTAGGGTCTAGAATAAAGATGATGCAGCACGTTAGACCCATGTGATACAAAAGCACCGCAGAGTCTCAGATGCAACATTTTTAACCTAAAAGAGCTCAGTGACACAGGATAACAATGAATGAGGCAATCATGGTTATGCAAGCAATAACGAGCCAATCGTGGCTATGCAAGTCGTGATTCCCATGAACATTCCTGGAGGAGGGGGGAGGGGGTGGGTAGCTGATATTTGTGTCCGGGTAACCACCCGAGTTCCGCAATCAAATTTGATACAGTCAAATTTGATACCCTATGTGAGACTTGAGGAGTACCAGGTCAATTTTGATACCCTATATTGCAAGTCTC
>JXSR01S030380.1:54801-66241 GCA_000969725.1 Ophiothrix spiculata | reverse complement strand
TTCGAGAGCCCTTCGTCAGAATGTGCGCTATGGTTAACGTAAGTTTAACTGCAGTTATTGCCATTGTGGTGCGATTTGCACTGTGTTAATTATTCATAAAGTATACCTTGATCGCTGCCTTACAGTACATAAGATTTATATAATAGAAGAAATACTTCTTATATTCATGGTAACTATTATATATGTGGTATCAATCAGAATTCGTTTGACTATTCCTTCAAATGATGTGCTTAAATGATATGATTAAAATTCTGCAAAAGCCAGCTATTATGAATTCTCCAAAAACACCCAGTTTATCTGAATGGCTGCTGTTGATGCACTTAGAACTAGCTATTTCTCAAAACAATGGTCATCTTGATAAAGCGTATTTAGCTAATATGAAGATTGCTGCATCCTGTGTTTAAAATATTCTAAGATTGTAAAAAGGTATAATCAACACATGAATTCGCATAAGGGAATTATAGAAACCATGACATGTTATCTGGTTAATATATGTACAATGAGGAAAAATGACAAATCAGTGTCCAAAAGATGGAAAATTATCAGAACAAATCTCTATAAATGATTTTGAGATTTCCAGCTGTTTGTACTTTGTCAAATATCCTCATCTATACTCCATTGACACTCCGTTTCCTGCAATCATTCATTTTCTTCATGTCCCTCCACTGTGTAATATTAGCTTTATATTAATATCATCATTTTATTAGTTTACCAATATTGCTTGCAATCGACAAGAATAGTAATAAAGGTCTCCAATGAGATATGACTGTATGTAATATAAGACAACGCAGAAATATTTGTGTATTTTATAAATCAGAACCCTCATAGCAAAATAACGTCATTAGTTGTCTGTGCCACATGGTTCTCATTTCCACATTCCTCTTCAGCTGATTAATAATATCTTATGTCAGATTACAAAGATTACTATGCCTATGCAGTTAGCAAAAAACAAAATTAGCCATTCAAGTAGCCTTATCTGACAAATTTGATATAAATTCGTTAACTTATATATTTGGCAGATATATATTGCGAGACTTCCTACAGTATGTTCATAAGGTGTTTTAGAATCCCGTTAGTGCACATGGGTTGAGGATGTGTCCAATTGGATCCAGGATTTTGATCGCTTTAAAAACAATGTTATTTACCTCATTTATCTTTAAAACCGTAGTCAGTGATAAAACTCCTTAATTCAATTCAAATGAAACAAAAAAGATGAAAACCCGTAATTCCGTTTTAAAAACTGCTGCCATATAACTTAATTCGTGTCAAATTTTCATTTTACGAACAATTTCCCGCCAAAAAATTGCAATCTGCTTTCCAAAGGATTTATTCAATGATATTTGGCTCATTATAGCAGACTATAATTAAAAAAGCATTGCTAAGATAAACAAAATAAAGGTTTGTTTCTTTTCATTTTTAGGTACAAAACAAAATTTGAACAGCATCATAATTCTTCCAATTCATGCTAATTGTCCCAAAAGCGACGCGACCGACTTAATTTTTTTCCACCAAGACATGCGCAAGCCCTATCTTGACAATTACATGAAACAGCTTTAACAAAATCCAGGGTCCAAATGGACCTTTTAATGCTCATAAGTGTTAATAAGTCTTCTTGCTACATCTGACAACATCTGGACAAATCGGATGATCCTAACTACGTAAATTGATGAGATTAAAAAAGTCAATTTTTTTGAAGAAAACTGCTGACGCAATTATTTTGAAGATGTTTTTGAAACTATTATCAATACTTAAAAGGCTTACATATAATATGATTCTACCCTATCAAAAATTGTGATAGTTTACCAGTTGGTGAACATAACATTCCAACATTCCGAAGCTGAAAATTGGACAGTAGCCTTAAACAAATTCAAACTATATTCTTTAGGTCATTTGATTGTATCATGACATTTGAAACGATGTAATGATAATTTTTGCCAAGATAAATGTGATGACTCACCCCGAAAAGGGGGACTTTGCGACAGAATACTTTTCAAGAAACAGGTGAAAATAGGCCACAAAAAATAAAGAAAATAATACGAATTTTCAGCAGATTTTCTGTTGTAAAATATTATCGCCTTAATCAATTTTTAGCTTAGAAAATGCCGCAACAGATGAAATGAAATACTCACAATTGATATCATCCGCAAAGTCCCCCCTCTCGGGGTGAGCCATCACAAATAATATAATTTTTGCCAAGATCAATAACAGTTACCAGATAATAATGTATGCACATCATTATAGCATGTGGCAGCTTTCGAACTTTGGGGGTTTTGGAAAAACAACCTCTTCTTCATATGTTAGCTAAGTAAATGCAACAAACGTCGTGTTACTACAACCGTATCTAAATGTGTGCATTTTCCTAAACTAATTCGTCTACGGGGATTTACGCTTTGTAATCACTATATTTCGTGCGATAAGACTATCTCACTCAGGTTAAGACATTATTTTAAATGTTTGTGTGATCGCTACATTTTCAAGAAGGGTTTCAGTCTGTCATGCACTGCAAGAAAGTTGGGTAAATATCAATCCCTACCAACTGTTGGGCAAACTAAAAAAGCACCGTAGATCAGACATTCTTGACAAAATTTTGTATCACTTTTACCCCACAGATGACAGATGGACTCGCGTTTCCGCTCAAATAGTTTTGCCCAACATTAGGGCAGGGATTTGTGCCCAACAGTGTTATTTGTGTTTTGCCCAACGTTGGTAGGGATGTATACTTCATCAACGTCGTTGGGCGAAATCATCCCTAAATTGCCTAACTTTCTTGCAGTGTGTCGCTATGTCGCATGTAACTGCTGCAAGAGAAAACGCTTTTGCAATTTTTATAGTAGCGCTTAAGTTAATATTATCTTTAAGCATGGCATGTTCATTGTAATTGTCGTAGTGCCAGGACACATACTTTCCTCATAATTCAACTAAATAAGAAAATCTGTTATAACTTTTACGACAATTTTGGTTCTGTGTCTAATTTAAGGCTACCGGCGGAACGTCATGTTTACTGCAAGTTTACGCCTATTTACACAAGTGAGAATATCACAATTCTTAGCTTGCTTATGGAATAGAACATTTTGACAGATAGGCTGAATACTTCTCACTGAATTACCAATTCAATCGTTTTTGAAAATTTTGACAGAGTAGGCTGGATACTTCTCACTGAATTACCAATAATATTGTATATATAATATTGTATCAAACTCCCCCAATTTGTAATGCCAAAAATGGGTGACGACCAAGACTCCGAGATTTCCCCGTTTGAGCTTTATATTGTCTGTTTTTAATATCCACATTCCTTTTTGTATCCGTCTAATATTACCATGCTTAAAATTATGTGTAATTTAACCCTCGCCTAACCAGGGGGGGGGGGGGGGGGAGGTACTTGCAACCCCCTAAGGTTTTTCCCCCGCTGTATAAAAACGCAAAAGAAACCGACCATAGGTATTTAAGTAATCTCTTTTACATTTTTTGCGGTCATTTTGATAAAAAAATTGGGAGTACAACCTAAGGTGGGGGTAGGGTCATTTTTATAGCAGATATCCATTTCAAACTTGGTATTTAGGTAAAATTAGTATTTTTTTACAATATTTAGCAAACCAACGCATGAAAATCGGATATTCCTATGATTTGTTAGAAAATTTAGATTTTGCCTATATTTTACGTACAAATGCCGACTTTTCACATTTTGTTAATTATGACGTCGTAGTGACGTGATACATTTACGGATGTCCTTGAATTTGGTATCAATTGAAAGAGGGGACTGATATCTATTCATTGGTACCACATATTGGGGTCAGGGGGACTCGCTATAAAAATTGAGGGGCTTCCGTATAATATGTTTGTGAAAATTCGCTCCGTATAACAAGGGTTAAAGGAATCCAATTTATTACCAATTTAGCTTAACATTATTCTATTTCAGTCAAGATAATAGATAAACTAAAACCATACCATAAGCCTGTTTTATACAAAGTGCTGATAACCTTATAATCTAGTTCATAATACTTGGATGTCTGTGTGTCTGCCTCCTGTTTGTGTGCTTTTGCGTCGATCTCGACCAAATTCACCACACATAATAGACCGTTACTGTGGTCATTTGAGGTCCGAGTATATGACTTAAGTCATCCGAGGTCATTTAGAATCAAAAGTCAAAATCGCAGAGTGAAATTTGGCATTCGGTGAGAGAAAAATATAAAAAATAACTGGGTCTTTGGATGAGAGTCACATGCAGTTGTAAAGAAATACGGGTCTTTGGGTGACAGCGACGCTGAAATTGGGGGTCTTTTGACCCTTACATACGCGTCGCCCCAAGAATGGAACTCCCCGGGCTCTGTATTATCTTGATTACAAGGGTTGTCATACAACTATCACTCCTGTACTAAACGTTTTAAACCTTGCTGTATCGATAGAGGAAACTTAGATCATACTTTAGACAAATTTCCATGGTACCAAACTATATGCTGTTAATTCCTGAAATTCAGGCATGATATAAATGGTAACGCCAGTTAGTGTATTACGTATCATATCTCCCCGTTTGAGCTTTATATTGTCTGTTTTTAATATCCACATTCCTTTTTCGTCTAATATATGCATGCGTAAAATCTATGTGTAATTTAAGCTTTCCGTTGAGGCAAAAATTGCAATATTTATGTAAACAAAGGGAAAAATACGTAGTGTATGTTCATCCAACGACTTCAAGGCTGCCCGGATAAATCAGTGGATGTTCCTATACGTTGTAATGCAAGACTAACCCGTGCGCAAAAAAAAATGGTTCGAGTCCCCGCAAATATAGTGGAAACTATTCTCTTTTCATGATTAAGAATAGTTTTAATTTACTTTTTGATGGCAAATGAGGTATTTATCCTTAAATTGATGCACATGATAGACATTTTCATTGAAGATAAAACCTTAGAACGGAATTTGAAATTTATGAATTTTTTTTTAAAGCGTCATCCTTAAATTCCACTTCATATGTTTTTTTTATTACAAAAATTGATTTGAATAAATATGCATTTTATAATGTGATACATTTATCAATATCACAAGTAAGGCTGTTACCGCAGTGTCTTTTTAATAGTTAATTAAAGAAAATATGTACTTTTGACGTTAATAAAAAAGCCCTTAAAGGAATCCAATTTAATACCAGTTCAACTAAACATTATTCTATTTCATTCGATATAATAGATAAACCAAAACCATACTCAATATATGTGCTGATAACCTTAATATATATATATATAGTTAATTACACTATATTACAATTGTGCTTTTGCGTCGATCTGAAACAAATTCACCACACATATAGGCACACACAGTTGTAAAAAACACGGGTCTTTGAGTGACAGCGACGCTTACATACGCGTCACCTCCAGAATGGGACTGCCCACCGGGCTCTGTGTCATCATGATTACAAGGGTTGTCATATCATTTCCGTACTAAAAGTTTCAATCTTTGCTGTATCGCGGTTTTCGTCTCCTTGTTTCCTTGGGCAAGAAACTTTACTCTAGTTGCTCCGTGGTTCGGAAGTCACGTTAAGCCGTTGGTCCCCTGTACGAATAGACTCATTCATGGGGTATGCATGCATGTCATGCAAGTACAATGTATATTGATTGCAGGGGCGTCGGTAACGTGTGGGCCATGTGGGCTTTGGCCGCACCACTTTTTAGCCAGAAAAAATAAAAATTAATCAATTTAGATTAATTTAATGTGTTTTATTATGGTCCGAGCATCATTAACCATAAAATAGTACTGCATATATTCGTTTTAGTAATTAGTTTCTTCTGCGGCTTAGTTGTTTACTTATTTCTGATAACTATTGTGTTACAGGCCGCACCACTTTTACCAGTGGCCGCACCACTTTTATTTTCCTTCCAACGCCCCTGATTGATTTAATTGATTGAAAGAGGAAATTTTATCATACCTTAGACAAATTTCCATGGTACGTAACTATGCTGTTAATTCCTGAAATTCAGGCATGGTGTTAATTGTAACGTAATTGTCGGTGTATTATCAAGCCCCAAACACTTTATCACCATTTATTTCATAGCTCGTTTGATTATTATTTCTTAATAGTTGCTGGTTAACGTTTCTTCCCTGATCACGTGATCAGTGGCCCCAATTAACGAAGACACACAAAGAACAATCCTGCTCAAATATCGATAAATCCTGACATACCAAAAGTAGTCGTCCTAGATGTGTGTTACGTTTAATCTGGAACAACGTGTGCATCATACTTTATCGAGACGTAGTCTAATTTCGCCAACCCGTAGATACGCCACTATATCTCTCGGATTTCTTTCTGGAACAACGTGTGCATCATACTTTATCGGGACTTTATAGAACAACGTGTGCATCATACTTTATCGGGACGTAGCCAAATTTCGCCAACCCGTAGATACGCCACTATATCTCGCGGATTTCTTAGGAAAACCCAACATCATTTCATCAACTGCTGCTTCAAATATATAGCTTTTAGCTGTTAAAATCGTTCTTAAACTTATCATTCCGGTCAAATACATAGACATATTGACATACAATCTCGCGTGTAATATCTGGTATTGGAGGAATATTTTTAAATTAAACGAAATGTAGTCGTGAATATTCAAAATTTTACTTTCACGCAGCATGCCTAGGAAAAAAGATAACCTAGTTTGTATACCTTAACGTTTGTAGATAAGGTTAATGTTTATAACCAAATACCCTATATGAGACATGCAGAGTACTAGGTCGATTTTGAATTTGATACCCTATATAGCAAGTCTCGAGACCCGTACGTCCGTGTCTCACCTTTTTGGTAACGCGGGTGGTTACCTGGTCGGAACCTCAACATCATTATTAATGATGAGTTGTCAACACTCATACACACATGTGTTGCGATCGTGGTGTTAATTCTTCAGTTGTTGTTGTTGTTCTTGATACTTTTGAAAGAATAATTGGGCAATTTCATGAAAAACTGGACATAATGGGTATAATTTTAAATTTATTTGAGTAGTATAAATTTTGTGTCAAATTAAAGCTGAAACCCTATATTTTAAGGATTTAAAGTTAGAATTTTAAAATGGCCATGTTTTGAATGCTAAATTATTAATTATGCAAATGAGATATTTTTACCCAAAAATAAACCAAATTATACAAAACAAAACACAATCTTGCATATAGGAATGGAATTAAAAATATCACGTTTATTCACTTTAATTCAACAATTAGACTGTGTGAGAGTTGTCCAAAAATTATTTTGTCATTGCGCTTCTTTCTATGCTTCAGTGGATTTTGAAACTTTGCATTTCCTATTGTCCTTCCGTTACCATGATATTGCTAAAAGTTTGTATAACTTTAAAGGTTGAAGTGTGAAATTATTAATAATTTATATACAAAGCATACAAATATCATACTATTAAAATAATTCTGAACTTACCCCTTATTAATTAATTTTATAGCAAAATTTTGATTTTGGTGGCCATTTCTGCATAATGCAATTGTGCCTGACTTTCCAATCCGAAAGTACTTTATGACGTCATAATTACGTAACGCCTTGGCCGATTTTCATGATCTTGGTATCGTTGGATAGGGGAGGGTCATACCTATCTATTAATAGCAAAACCAAGTTCATAGGGGGTTCCGTTCTAAAATATGAGGGGGTTGCAACAACCCACCCGTCGGAGAACGTGTTACAAAAATAGCTTAGGAGAACAAGGGTTAAAGGAAAGGTGAAGTTGTGTTCAAAAATACACCACATATATTTCATCATCATCGATCGGCAGCACAGCAGGCGTTCGCAAGTTGTCTCCAATCACTTTGATTTTGAGCGAAGTCAGCTTCTCCCTATAGCTTTTGGATATACGACATAATGTTCTCTGTCGGCAAGGCAGACAAAAAAGAGCATACAATCTGCAGGGTTCCTCTTCAGGCATCCTCAGTATATGGCCAAGAAATTTAAGCTGTTGCAGGCTAATCCGATTAATCAAAAGCTCTGTATTTGTATCTTTGTAAATTCTGGAGTTTGGGACATGGTCAATACGCTTGATGTTAAGCATGACTCTATGATGTTACGAAGGTGTTTATTTTACCCTCTGTGTCGCTTGTTAGCATCCAAGATTCACAGCCATATATACAATCATACATGTTGTGTTTAATACTTTTACCTTCATATCAACAGGAATTATTGTACTTCTCCATATGCGTTCCATCTTCCAGAATGCAGACCCCGGGCTTTACGTCTAGTAAGATCTTTGTGACTATAGAAGCCATCGTACAACCCAGATATTTAAATTCGGAGACATGCTTGATGTACTTGCCATAAACTTGGATAGTTGGTTGTGACCTACAGTTAACGGTTATATACTCTGGTTTGGGCATACTGCATACTGCCTATGTCTTCGGCTGCGGCTGCTGTTCTAGTCACCTGTGCCTGTGTTCCAAGTCATTAAGGGTACGAGGAATCCCAATGCCCAGGAAAATGTGAATCCTAAATATTTTTCAATCATGAAAAGATAAATAGTTTCCACTGCCTTTGCGGGGACTCGAACCATGGATTATGGCGGGGGTTAGTCATGCATTACGAAGCGAGAGATCTACCGCTGAGCTATCAAGGCAGCGTTGAGATGGTGAACTAAAATCTAAAACATAAACATTAGAATGCCGTATTTTTTTTTGTTTACATAAAAATTGCAATTTTTGCCTCATTTGAATGCTCAATTTGTTAGTAAATTATGCGAATGCGTATATCAGACAAAATGTAGATAATGTAGATACTAAAATCAGGCTATTCACAGCTCAAACAGGGCGAACTCCCGATTTTTAGGGCAAAACAACGCGGGTTTGTTACATTATCATTCAAAATCAACACAACACATTTATAAAATAATATTTGTAATTCCAAAAAAAGTATCAAGCCTACATTCTGTCAAAATTTGTAAACAGGCGAATCGTTCGAACATCATAAAATTTTAAGGTTTCGGCGAAAAAGGTGTACATTTTTCGAAGTAGTTTATTGACGTAATTTTGACCTTGATAATGGACGTGAAATCACTACTAAAGTATCATGTATAAACTAGAGACTCTATTACATATGTACGCCAAAAATTGTATTATTCTGATATGTGTAAGTAGGTAAAAAGTTGCACTAAAGATGCCGTTGGCAAAAATGGCACCCATTTAGGGACTGTAGCCTTAAGATGCTTGATAAGTCTTAACATTATTATTATTATTATAGAGTTCAATGGAACAGTTTGTATAGTACACTGCTCAAACGCCTGCATGCATTCCAATATTGGAGGTATTCCCCAAAATATGTTAAGTATGTTTAAGTTAAATCATCGATTTATATACCAAAAATTCATTGCTGTTTTATGTGGAATAGATATCAAGCATGTATTTGTTGTGTATACACGTTTTATGCGTGGTAATGTTTGTATTGCGAATTGAGCTTACAGTATTTCCACATTTTAGAGTGCAAATAGCGAGTAAAAATTGTTTGCCTGTATGTATTCTAATAAATGTGCATAGGTTGTGTGCCCCCATATTAGTACTGCCGATATTTTTGTTGAAAAGCCATAGCATAAGTTAAGATAACCAAGGAAATCAATACAAAAAAAAAGACGCATACAAATCTAGTGAAGTCTGTTTCATTTTTAGCTGACTGACAACAACAATCTATAAGTCAATTCATCTTAGCACACAAAATGATAAGTGAGGAACAAACTGCAGTTGTTGTGACATTTTCTATTTGCATTACTTCGGACATTTCTTATAAGTTTTAACAAATATAACTCATGATTTTATATCAGGGGAAATCAGCTGGGAAATTACTTCAAGGCATCCTTAATGCGCACAACCATGACAAATAATTTGATATAGAATTTTACCTCATTATTAACTTGGTTTGGCATTGCATTTTATAAAAAAATATATAGCATCTGCCGAGATTGAAGCAAATATAAACACTTTAGGTATTCAAGGTATCTCAACAGATTAAAATAATTATAACGTTCTACAAAACATTGTAAGTGTTTTGATATACGATAATTCTCAATAATAGTATCCAGTAGTAATTACGGGTATTGAGTTTCCAAATCTCGTATCACGGAATTTATTTTATTATGGTTAACAAATATGCTCTAACCTTTGAAACCTTTAACCCTCGTCTACTTTGCTATTTTTCGTAACGAGCCATTTTTAAAATTCGGACTTACAATCTGTTTTTGAAATTCGAACTGACGAGATTATTGTCATATTGGGACTAGTGAGCCTAAAAATTTGAATTCTGTTTTCCCAAAAGAATTTTTCAATGAAATTTGGCTCATAATAGCAGATTATAATTACAAATAGATTGCTGAAATACAAATTCAAAACAATTGTTTCGTTTTGGTTTTAGGGACAAAACAAAATTCGAACAGCGCCATCATTTTACCAGTTTATGCTAATTATCTCAAAACCGACACGACCGATCTGAATTTTTTTTTTGCACCAAAACATGCGTCACCCTTACCTTGACAATTACATAGTAAACAAATATTTAATGCCTAAGAGTGCAATAGTACAAAATATATCATGAGGTCAAATTTGGACTTTTCTATTTCACGAGGCGTAGCCGAGTGAAATGGATCAGTCCAAATTTGACCGAATGATATATTTTGTACTATTGCACGTGCATAGGCATTCAATATTTGTTTTATATCATGATATCACAGATGTTTGTTTCATGCCGTGCAATAGAACAAACTATTGCACGACTCAAATCACTGTAATCATGATATAAAACTCTTTATAGGGTTATGTTGCGTTTTTGCGCTTCGCGCGAAAAACAAAATTCAAGGTCCATATGGACCCCCTAATGCACTTAAGTATTAATTAATTTGATTCTTTTCAAAATAGATTTTTTTATGATTTAGGAAATGAATTAATGTGAATCCTAACTATTTTTTAATCATGAAAAGAGAAATAGTTTCCACTGAATTTGTGGGGACTCGAACCATGGATTCTGGTGCAGGTTAGTCATCCGTTAGGAAGCACGTGAACTTGTCATCTAGGCAGACTCGAGATAGTGAAGTGAAATATATAGTATACACATTATAATGCTGAACTGTTCTTTAGTTTATATAAAAGCATTTGTATGCCTTGATGGAATGCTCAATTTATATACATTTTCGTTAAATAATGGCATTCCAAATTTACTGACGTCAATAGTAATAATCATGCTGGATGCTCATTTACATACGTTTGAAGTGGCTTCGTACGTGTTCTACCTATAGCTTAAAGCAAAGAAGAATGTTTACTATGGTCAACTATTTAAGAGGCATTTTTTTCATCAAAGTTGTCATCTTAATCAAATGATTAACTTGTGTATAGACATTTGATTATGGTCTCATTTTTTAAGTTGGGACCCAATAAAAGGTGGTTTTGTTACATTTCTATCTAAAATATATGTTCTTTTTCAGTATATTTTCAC